>JAYEPQ010000002.1:61424854-61437354 GCA_036321105.1 Dracaena cambodiana
AACAGTAGCTTTAGTAGACATGCTCGCACACTTCAATTTAATAACATTGTCGACAACGACTTCAAAAACCTCTTCGACAATAGCACTCAAGGGTCTTTCACCTTTACTCAAGGGTTGTCGACAATGCCAAATTAGTTATCGACAGCCATTTGTCTGTGCATATTTTCAAAGTTGTACATGCCTCTTTTCTTCATGTCTTGACTCCAAAATCTACAAAAGCATATCAAAATACTAGTTAAGACAGGAAAAATATTCAAGTTGAGAATTTAAGTCAGATGCATAAATTATCACTAATATCACATTAGTCAATTGCAAAATTGGATTACGAGTGTGTGAATTAGATATGAAATAGTGTATTTTTCATTTGTAATCACACTCGCAGCCTAAGTTCTGCTAATACATAGCTAAATACTCAAATTACTCAATTAAGGAAAAGCAAAAGAAACCTAACTGAAAAGAAAAGAAAATCCTAACTGTCGTAGGAATCAAGGTTGCACTTAGCATGAGTAACAAGCCTTTAAAACCCCACTTTACCATAGTGGATGAGTGTTATCTTGTAAAGATTTCCAACGATATTAACCACAAACATCACGAATTGGAGGTTAAGAAATAAAATTGAATTAGAATAAAGATAAGTGTAAAACAAAAAACTAAATACAAGGATATAACAAAATAACGAATCTTTTTTATCCCTCCCTTTGTACCAAGCTCCCCAAGTATCCAAGATCATGACCTTTTCAAGGCTTTTAGTCTTTAGTTCGACTCTGAATCGGGTATTCCTAATACCTCTTCATGAATCCTTCGATACCATCACGGACAATTTTAGTCCTAAATTTTCAACTACTATGATCGCTTGTGATGGTATCATGACTCAATTCAACTTCAGATTCCCTTATCCTGACTCATGTATCCCTTGAAACATTTTTTAAAGATATACACAACACTTACTATTCATGTGAACATATATGCTTCTTGAGACACAATTATTGGTCCACAAATACTGTTAGAACATGCATGCTTCCTAAGGTACACACGCCCAATTATGTAGTGTTTACTTTTTTTTATTCATTTATTCCAACGGATCCTTGTCTTAATATTAGGATCATCTTCTATATTTTTGTTTTTTTAAAGAATTCTAACCTGCAAGTGGGTCAGGTGGCCTGTCGGCATGCTCAGCCTAGCACGACATAACAAGCCGTACTAAGCCAGGCCCGACACATGCATGTCTTACGGGTCATGCTTGAGTTGTATGGGTTGGGTCGGCCGGCACATGCTGACAACACATGCCGTGCCATGCCAAGCATGTGCCGACCTATCCTAGCACACTTGCAATGGCTCTTAGAGCCATTGTAGATATTTTGTGGGGCTTTGCAATTTTTTTGCAAACCCCCTAATGACTATTTTAGATACTAGGGTGTATTTTGCAAAAAAATTGCCACCCAAAAGCTAAAATAGTCATTGAGGGTTTTTTTTGCAAGTTTCATCCCTATAAATCTCTCCTACATCACATTTCAATTTCATTTTTAAACACAACTCTCATTTCTATAAAATCCTCAAACTCTCAAAAATCTCACACTAGAAAAAATAATCAAGTTCAAGATCTAATACTCTCAATGACTCAAGCAAATTCAAGAATGAAAATCAAGTTCTATCTGCACTCAAGTTGAAGTTTTCAAGATCAAGATTAGGATTCAAAAGTCAAGACTTCTAAGTTGCAACCTTCAACTTCCAAGCTCTTATTTCTCTTCACATCTCAATTCTCATGCTTCTTCAAAACTCTCAAACTCTCTCTACTTTCAAGTTCACGGCTTGCAAAGTTGAAATACACATTTATGTTTTTAGAAAAAAAAATTGTTTTTTAAATTGAAGAAATGGATCCCCATTCTTTTGCTGCTAGTTCGAAACAACCGACATATCACAATTTTACTACTTTTTTAACTTTTGAATAATTTCAATTTTTACATCAACCAACTAGTGATATACCACAAGTTCTATTCGCATTCATAGCCACATATCTATAAACAAGTGATTACGCTTGAAAAGTGTAGTTATTTTAGTTTATTTTATATAAGCATAACCCAATTTTATTGATTAATACAAGAAATTAATAGAAAATTATTTTTATTAATCAAATTCTCCACTATGATATTTATTTTTAGTATTTTCTAGTGTTTTGCAGTGTTTTATATAGAAAGAAATTGAAGAATCGAAGCATATATTAAATATCAATCTAGAACTGTGATTTTACAAGTCGTTGTCGATAGCCGTTGACTATAATTCAAATCCGAGAGCAATTGTTGATAGGGTTATTGAAGGCGATAGTCACAGTTTGGTTCTTTTAAAGATTTTTGAGAGAATACAGAGTTTTTTTGTAAATAGAATTTCGATTAGGGTTTTGTAAGGTTATAAATACCCGATGTAATTCAGAATTTTGTAATACCGAATGTTGAATGCCTTTTGTTTATTAGAGAGTAGAATAGAGATTCAAGATTTAGTTCTTGTACTCTTTTAATAAAAGAATTTCTTTTCTTTATTCATGACTATGATGAGTATGAGTTACTAAATTCTTGTATTGGTTCAGAGAGGATAACAAACCCTAAGTAATTTACTGGCATGTGATTTTTATGCTTATTATTTTTAATTAAATTTTGTAAAGTTGATATCTTTAATTCCCTGTTATCTTTGAAAAGATTAAGGTATGATTTTGAGTTTTTGATGTTTTATTGTTTGACAATACATTCGTTGCTTAGTTTTTTATATGTCGTAGACTCTTTAACTACGGTGTATGCTTAGACTTTGAATGTTTATTTTTATTATTCATATTACATGCTTAGATAAACTCAAAATTTGTATAGAATTAATTGGGGAAAGTTATTCAAAGTATCAAGTTTGCAGCTTTATTAGATTTTGTAATTCATTGATTTATTTTTCAATTGTAGGAAGACCACATAATCCATACAACTGAGATATATAAAGTATAAACACATTCAGTAAATTATTCTATGGAGAGTTAAATCCATCTGACCAACAATTATATTTCAAGTAAACTTACCCCTCTTCAGTTTAGTTTGAGTTTTAGTTAATAAAAGTCCAATCTTAATTTTCTTTAGTTACGTAATTTATTCTTTTTATTATCACACAATAATCAACACGATTCTCTAGAGAATGATCTTGGATTACTACCCTTGTACTCCTTGTCGATCTCTTCACTTGGGAGTGTATGATTTAATTCGCAGTCAAGTTTTTGGTATCATTGCGGGATGAATACTATTGTGTTACACTTTAGTATAGAATATAGTTTCTATATCATTAATTTTTTGTGATTCTGAACTTGCATGACCATTGAAAAGAACTTCAAATGATAGACTTATTCGATCGTACTTAAATCCACAGACACTTCAAATTCACCAAACATATCACGAGATGAGCACTAATAATAATAACAATATGAATAATAATAATAATAGATTTGGAGATAACAATACAAATGACAATAATAGCTATCATAGATGCAATGGAAGGTTTTTATGAGATTATCTACAACCTTCTAGGACAATCCAACCTTCATGCATAGCATTTCCTTTGAATATGGGACACTTCGAGATTAAATATGGAATAATTCAAGTTTTGCCTAAATTCCATGGGATGGATTCAGAGAGCCAATATTTACACCTTTGAGAATTCGAAAAAGTTTGCTCTATTATTATTCTTAAAAAGAGCAACTTAATCTTAAGCGATTTCCATTCTCTCTTAAGGTTAAAACAAAGACATGGCTACATTCTTTATGTTCCAATTCAATAGGAAGATAGAATGAGATGTAAAAAGAATTCTTAAAGAAATTCTTTCTTTCACATCGAACAAATTATATATGAAAAAAAATTCTCAACTTTCGTAAAAAAAAAAAAAAGATGAACTATTGCTCAAGTATTGAGATATATTTAAAGATTTGCTACTCTCATACCAACATCACGATTTCGAGATATAGAGGACTGTAAGTGCCTTCTATCAAGGGCTAAACGCTACAACTGGGCAATTTTGTAGAAACAATGTGCAATGGTGAATTTTTAGCAAAGACGCTGAAGAAGTATGGAATTACCTTGATTTACTTGTTGAAAATTTACAAGCCTAAAAAACTGAGGATATTTTGGATAGACAGTAATTAATAGAGAAACCTCATAATAGAGGTAGACTTATTAAATTGGGAAAATTTGAAGATATAGTTGTATGATTAATGTCTATTATGAAGAAATTTAAAGATTTGCTTGCAAAGTAAACTAAAATAGTTAAGGCAATAGAAGATGTTCCGAAAATTTATAATATTTGCGAATTACTTGAACATGCGACTCACGAATATCCAACACTTCGCACTTTTAAGGAAGTATTAAATGAATAAACCAATGCCTTTAACATTGTTTCTCAACCAGCAAACAATCCATATTCATAGAAATATAATTCTCGTTGGAGGAATAACCCAAATCTTCAATGGAAGGAAAACCCTCAACAATAATTTCATCATCAAAATAAACCACCCACTAATCCACCATAACAATACGTCCAACTTTATAATCAACCTTTAGTGTACCAACTACCACCGAAGAGAAATTTAGAGGATAATTTTTACAGATACAGCAGAGAATGGATCAAATAATCCAAGTGCAACAACAATTTATTCAATTGCAGCAAACGATCAACAATCATAATACGACAACCTTCAGTGATATTCGATCATAGATAAGCCACCTTAGTTCTGTGTTGCAAACAAAGCAAAAGGCCAACATTTCAAATTAATTTGAAGGTATAAATACTATTATTTCTTCCATTAATAATGATATACCTCAGATAATTGCTGCAATAGTTTTACAAAGTGGTAAAGTACTTGATGAGCCTATTTCAAACGAAAATACTAAAGAAAAACAAGGCAATGATTCACTGTAACAATCTAAAGATGAAAATTCTAAAGAACCACTTTCACAATTTATAAGTCACCTGTACCATTTCCTCAAAGATTGAAAGCTAAAAATATTAATGCATCTTATGTTGATATTTTAAAATTTTTTAAATAGGTACAGATCAATAAATCTCTGCTGGAAGCGATCAAACAAGTCTCCTCATATGCAAATTTCTTGGACTTATGTACCATCAAAAGACGCACAACGTATAGAAGAAAACATTTCTCATAGAGCAGATAAGTGCATTATTCCGTTCTGAAATACCGCTTAAATATGAACATCCTAGATGTCCCACTAGTGATAGGTCAACATAATATAGAAAAACTTTACTAGATTTGCAGGCTAGTGTAAATCTCTTACCATATTCAGTTTACAAGCACATAGGTTTAGGACAACTTTAACTTACACCGGTCACAGTACAATTAGTCGACATGTTAGAAAGATATTCTAAGGGCATTGTGGAAAATGTTTTAGTGCTAATAAAAAAAAAATATTTTCTAGTGGATTTTATAGTTATTGATACTGCACCTGTAAAAAATTCACATCTTTATATACCTTTTATCCTCAAATGTCCATTTTCAGCTATGGCTAATGCATTTATAAATTACAAGATTGGTGTGGTGAAGTTTTTATTTGGAATAATAACCCTTGAACTTAATGTTTTTAACATTTGCAAATAGTCAAATATTGATAATGATGAATTGCAAGACATTAATTACATTGAACAAATCCGTGAGAAAGGAGATATCACATCATTGTGCATGTCTGACTCTTTGAAGTTAGCATTAACAATGAACGATGATATCCTTGATTATCTCAAATTTGAACATATCATTGAAATTATAAAGTATTTAACTGATGCTCAATATTCGAACATACCAAAAATGGAAGTATATGAAGAGTTACTTCAAATTACAGAGAAATTAATACTATAAGATGTCCAAGCACCTATACTTGAACTAAAACCGCTACCTGAAGATCTCAAGTATGCATTTTTGAAACCTAAGGAAACTTTCATAGTGGTCATCTCAGTACATCTTGATGAGAATCAGGAAGAACGACTACTATCAGCATTACGAAAGTATAAGGGAGTTTTTGGATGGAGTATGGCAAACATCAAAGATATGGACCCCCTTACTTGTACACATCGCACTTTGGAGGATGGAGCCATCCTATTAGGCGAATGTAACGAAGGCTTAACCCTGCCAAAAAGGAGTGGTTAAAACTGAAGTGTTTAAACTTTTTAATACTAGTATCTTCTATCCAATTGCTGATAGTAAGTAGGTAAATTCAGTCCAAGTTATTCCAAAGAAGAGAGGGGTAATAGTCATTAAAAACGATGATGGAGAGATAATACCCACTCTACCACTACGAGCTAGCATATGTGCATTATCGAAAATTGAATCAATTAACATGCAAAGATCATTTTCTGTTACAATTTCTTAACCAAATACTTGAAAGAGTTACTGGACATGAATTTAATTATTTTCTTGATTGTTATTCGGGCTATTATCAGATTGAAATTGCTTAAGAGGACCAGAAAAAGATAATTTTTACCTGTCCCTTTGGTACTTTGTTTTTAGAAGAATGCCATTTGGATAATGCAATGCGCTCACAACATTTCAAATCTGTATTATAAGTATTTTTTGCAACATGGTTGAAGATTATCTAGAGAAATTTATGGATGATTTCTTCGCATTTGAAAATAATTTCAAATCTTATTTGACTAATTTAGGATTTGCACTTGAAAGATATGAACAGAAAAAATCTACTCATTATTGAGAGAAATGCCACTTCATGGTTACGAGAGGTATTGAGTTAAACCATATAGTTTCATCTAAAGAGATGGAAGTAAACAAGGCTAAGATTGAGTATATTTCCAAAATACCAATACCTAAAACCGTGAAAAACATACGTTCATTCTTAGGACATGCAATTTTTATAGAAGGTTTATAAAGAAATTTAGTACTATTGTTAAATCCCTTTCTCATCTTCTTGAGTAAGATGTGTTGTTTGACTGGATGCAGATATGCCAAACAACTTTCGATACTCTCAAGGAGATATTCATCACATCATCAATAATGCAACCTTCGAATTGGTCATTTCCTTTCGAGATTATGTGTGATGGAAGTGATTATGCAATCGGAGGAGTATTGGGGCAACGAAGAGATAAAAAGCCCTACGTAGTCTTTTACACTAGCAAGACTCTCAATGACGCTCAGATGAATTCTTCAATAGAGAAGGAGGTCCTGGCTGTATTTTTTGCTCTTAATATATTTTGTTCATATATTTCGGGCTCATATGTAGTTATTTTTATAGATTATTTGACACTCAAATATCTTTTGTTAGAGAAAAATGTAAAGCCATGACTAATCCGATGGATACTTCTGCCTTGGGAATTCGATCTTGAAATTAAAGATAAAAAGGGAGCAGAGAATGTGGTTACTAACCACTCTTCTCGACTAAGTTTTGATAATGATAAACTACTAAATAGGGACTCGTTCTCTGATGAACAGCTATTTTCAATCCGAATAACTCCCTAGTATATGTTGATATTATCAATTTTCTTGTTACAGGTGAAATGTTGAATCACTGGAGTGTGCAAAACAAATGATGATTCTTATACGAGGTACACTGATTCTTTTTCGATGACCCTTACCTATTTAAATATTACTCATATCAAATCATTAGGCGTTGTGTGCCTGATGATGAGATTCAAAGTATAATTGCCCTCTATTATACAGAAGCATGTGGGGTCACTTTTCATCTAAAAAGATAGTAGCTAATACTCCAATGTGGATTCCATTGGCCTCTATGTTTGGAAACACATATGAATTTTGTTAACGATACGTGTCATGTTAGAAATTAGGAGTGTTAACGAGAAAGTGTGATATATCTCTAATACCCATACTTACAATTGAGATATTCGATTCATGGGATACTTTCCCATTTCTAAAGAATATGGTTATATCATCGTAGTGGTCGATTATTTCACTAAATGAGTAGAAGGTACAGCATATAGAAAAAATGATCAACAAACTATTATTAAATTTCTTTAGGAACATATATTGTTCAGATTTGGAGTTTCTAAGCCCATAATAAGCAATGGGGATTCTCATGTCTGTAACAAAGCCTTTAAAAATTTAATGAATAAGTATCACCTCATGCACAAGATTTCTACACCTTATCACCCACAGTTGAATGGACAAGTCAAACTAGCCAAGCAAATTTTAGAGAAAATAGATAATCCGTCTCACAAAGATTGGTCGTTTAAACTAATCGATTGCTTTATGCGCTTATCATACTGTATATAAAACACCCTTAGACATGTCTACATACAGAATACTCTATGGATAAGCGTGTCATTTGCCTATAGAGATAGAGCATAAGGCGTATTAGACAATCAAATCAGTTAATTTAGATTTCAATTCAACTGGCTCATTACAAAAATTATAAATAAACAAATTGGAAGAGATAAGACGTAATGCATATGATAACTCACGCATTTCGAAGGAAAAAACGGGAATATGACATGATACCATATCATGCTGTATTTTTCATCCTTCCAACAAAGTACTTCTATACGATTCACGCCTTCATCTATTTTCGGAAAAACTATATTCACAGTGCATCGGACCATTCATAGTTAAAAATGCGTATCTGCATGGTGCAATCGATATCAAAAACCCTAAAAATAGTCATACATTTAAAACAAATAGAAAATGATTGAAGCATTACTGGAATTTTTGAAGCACACGGAGGAATTTCACGATCTAGTGGATCCTTCAATTATAGAATGGAAAATTTTGCAGTTTAAATGAGGTACATGAAGTGCGAGGCTGCTAGCCTCGCACATGCGAGGCTGCTAGCCTCATGCACACGAGGAAGCTAGCCTCACTTGATGCGAGGCTATTAGCCTTGTGGCCGAATGCGAGGCTGAGTCAGCCTCGCATGGATTCATTTCCAAAGAGGGATTCCTTTTGGATTTTCACCTGAATTATAAATCCAATCATATCCAATTACTCTGGATTGAAGATTTTAAATCCAATTATAATACAAGATCAGAGGTTGAATTGTGATAGAATTACATCCTTATCTCCTAAAGAAATTCCTATAACTACCTCATGACTAAAAATAGGGATCAAGAGAGGAGTTTTGGGAACCTTAGAGACCTTTGGCAAATTTACTTATGCATGAGGGCATGCCAACCAGTAGCAAGAAGTCACCGCCAGCATCAACCCTCATCAATCCTTCATATTCAAGATCAATCCAAGCATCAGATCGTCAACGGAGTATGAGATCGATAATCTATAGCCACTTTAAGTAACCCATATCTTTGTAAAATAGAGTGATAAGTTACAAATTGTCTTGTTTGATTTTTTTTCTTTGCTTCTTTTTTATTGTACTTTGATATTATTGTAATAATAAATTAATGGAAATGATAAAAGCATGAGTTTTGCGAGAAACAAACTAGTAACCATAGTGGGAGAAGTATTCTACACCAACAAGAAGATCATGGCCCAATTTGATTCTAAGAAAATTGGTAAGTCCTTGGATATGTTGGTCGTAGAGGTCGATCAACAAGGACACAAGGAATACTTGCCCTCTAGATCTGTAAGTCCAAAACAAGGCTCGATTGCTACTTGGAAACCCTAATTACAAATTCGAATGACAAAGGGACTCCCATTGAATAGAAGCCCCTTGGATCTTTAATTTCGGAACATAAAGTTTTCTAGTTCAGAATAAGAAACTCGAATGATGAATTCGAATGACAAGGGGACACCGGTTGAATAGGAGCTCTTTGGACAAAAACTTTGGAAAAGGAAATATCTCTTCCCATCATGACTGCACAAGGTGCTAAAGAGGAGCCAAGATCTAGCTTAATCAAAACACAGATTTGAAACTGGGAGCATCGAGCACGACGATGAATGCTCAAAACCCAAGTCCAACATGGGTCTAGACCAGAATGCAAGGCTATTCAGCCTAGCATAAAACTACCTAAATGCGAGGCAATTTAGCCTAGCATAAAAATATCAAATGCTAGGTTGTTCAGTCTAGCGTACACAAATTGCAACACGAGGCTACTCAGCCCCAAGTGGAATACCCCAAATGCAAGGCTACTCAGCCCCGCGTGGAGAAACCAATTTGCGAGGCTATTCAACCCTGCATCCAGAACCTAAAATGCAAGGTTAATGAGCCCCACGTGGGAAAATCAGGATGCAAAGCTGATCCTCATGAAACATATAGGAGGACCAAGCCAAGGCACCAAGCTAAGTAGGAGCTTTACACTTTCGTGCTCGTAGATTTCTATAAACACAATATGAGGTCTCGCAGAGGTCGGAAGGAAAAAGATATTTACTCCAGAAATGTAGTCCGCTTAACATGTCCAGATCAGTGATAGATTTGCGAGAATAACTAACTAATAAAAGGATGATAGTACGGTCTCATCCATCATGCTCATGTGAGAAAATAATCTTCGCGATACTTGCCAATTGCTACTGTGGTCCACCCAGACCCCTCGGTTTTTAGTCGGACAACCGAACCAAAGGACAACACCCATAAAAGAAGGCGTATTCAAAGGCAAAGTGTTGTCATCAAAAAAGAACTTTTCTCTGTGACTTCGAACATGGTGAGTAAACGAAAGAAATCACACTGTGACAGGCATTCATCTGATGCAGAAGCACATAATTATATGCATCTCAAGTCAGGGTGTTAGGACCATAGAGTTACAAAAGGCTGGCTGGGGGCTCGAACGAAGAAAAGGAAGAATATAACGATCATTCAGCTATAGCAACACCCCGATCATATGAGTCTTCCTGACTTGAAGGGGCAATGGTCCATATGATAAGATGCTCTAGTGAAATGAATCAGAAACTGGAAGCTTAAGAACGTCTGATGTTGGTGCGATGTCCGACATTTCACAAAAATTTTAGTAGAAACCTGTAAGCACAATCTCTAAACCAGCATACTCATTAAGATAAAAGCGGTAGATTCAAAACCTAGAAGGATCTGATCAAATAAGGGGAGCAAGTGGAAGACATAATCTGATATATCAATGAACATCATGTTTAGAAGAGGATATCTACGAACCGGCCACAGCCACAATCATCTTGTCCCAAGGAAAAAAAAGCAATGACTACAAGGCCCGTCGCAAACCAGAAGCCATAGAATAATCAAGATTGCTTCAGATCGCGTGTTGAATGGACATACAGATTCAAAGATGAACAAGCAATCACATTCATTCACCTAATAAATAAAAAGGGATGCATAACTTACCAGAAAATCGAAAGCCAGGGGAAGCTGGAAAAGCAAATGATCTGCCTCTCCATCAAAATATTGGGCATCCAACCAAAGATTGTTATATTTTAAAAGACAAAATTCAGACATTGATTGATACAAAGGTGATCCAGTTAAGATCTGAATAGAAAAAGATATCCGTGAATGTGGCTACAATTACTAAGGGGTTCCTTGAAATTCTGGCTCACATAGCTCCAATCCCTGTAGGAAAGATGGTGGTGCAGAATAATTTGGAGCAAAAGGGACTCTCCCTGATTTCTACCGAGAAGGGAGAGATCATGTAGGTATGCCCAGACTTGCTGAAAGACAAACAATAGAATTCCTCAGCCAATTCAAGAAAAGCTAAAGGAAAAAACTCGAACCTCTAATACAATATCCATGCTCGGTGAAAAAGACCAATCTGGCACCACCTCACTTACAGACATAGAAGTCGAGACAATGGCAATGATCACTCACCGAAATAAAGCAAGACAATCTGGCACCCGGTCTAGGGGAAATTACCTCAAAGACTATTCGAAAGTTGAGCCAAGTAAATCTACAAAAAAGCCTGCAGTACCAACCACTAAGCAGAAAGAACTCTGGTTCCATAAGGATTCGAGAAAGGATAGTGAGGCAATAGGGATACCATTTCGATTTAATGTGTTAGCCCAGTTAGCCAAAATTCCTGCTTGTATTACTTTGTATGAGTTTCTATCAAAAGAAATGAGAGATGCCTTGAGGGAAGATTTAGCCGATTTGGAGGCTTTTCTTGTACAGATTGCGGAACCATCTATCAATGAAGAAGATTCTTGCTCGCATTGTCACCAAACAATGAGGCAAATCCCATACATAACATTTTCACTCAAAGACATGCAAGTAAAGAATTTGAAGTACAATAGACCTCTATACTATTCAGGATATGTCGGTTCAGCCAAGGTGAGCCAAATCCAAGTCAACCATGGGCATCATCCCTCAAAAGCTAATGCAATTTTTTGGCATCCCTGTTAATCGGTTGACTCCCAACTAACACCACCATCTATAGTTTCAATACTAACGGTAGTTATCCCATGGGCAAAATACAACTTCGATACCAAATTAGAGATCTAAAAACAGAAGTCACATGTTATATCAGTGACGCCAACATGCCATACAACATCCTTCTCAGACGCCCAAGGATCCATGCTAATATGGTGGTGCCATCAATGCTCCATCAGTGCATGAAGTACTTTGATGAACATAGAAAAGTTTATACGTTGATAGAGGAAAAGCAACCTT
>JAYEPQ010000002.1:61442354-61464854 GCA_036321105.1 Dracaena cambodiana
AAATGCAAAAGTTATGGCAGGTCTAAGATGGGTTGTTACTTATGTTTGCACAGCAATATATTCTGTGTGTTTATAACATGCACGGGTTGACACAGGAAATCAAACTCAAGTTACATGCAAGTTTAGGAATTCATAATTATAACATTTAGTTAATAATATATCAAAAATTATATGAAAGGAAACTACATCAAGAAAATGCAAGATTAAAGGGTTTGAGAGTGTAGTCTTGCCTCTTGTTGAACCAAAATCGGATATGAACGGAAATTAATGCGATTGCTCCTCAAAAGTGGAGAGATTCCTAAAGAATCACACCTATTGGTGGAGAAGTTTAGAATTAATTTAGAGAGGTTTAACACCAAAACAATGCTCATAGGTCAAATTAATGGATTTCAACCCACTCTCAAGCTGAATATTTGGCGATTTATTTTTAAAAAATTAAGAGAAAGTTAGGGTTCATGGTCCAAAGAGAAAATTAAGAGGGGAAATAAAGAAATAAGCTTGATTTTTTTATATTTTTGTTTAATTTATTGTGGGGGTCAAACAGATGGTGGAAGATAGATATGCAGTCATGCTAAAAACCCTTAATTTTCATCTTATTTACAAAACTGCTATTCAATTCCAGCTTAAATTTGGTCAATGAAAGCTTCAAGTCTTCTGGAGATAAATTTTGAGTTGATGTAAGGGTAAATTGGTATTCTTAATTTAATTTGATTATTTTAATTAGGATTTGCTTAAAATTTGACCGATCCTGAATAATTCAAGAAAAATATGAAAAAGTCAAAAATAGTGAGATAAGAAGTTTTTGCTCTGCAAATTTGAAATTGAACGTTAAATTAAAAGATATAACTCAATATACTCAGTATCTTCCAATATCAGTATCCGGGTTGCCAAGCTGATACGGATGATATGAAATAAATCGATAGACGGGCTTAAGAATCAGGAGCGTTACAGGCCATCTATTATCTAAGTCATATCATGATCGGTGCTAAATACAGATACAACCCAATCAAGAAAGAATGTTTGGCTTTAGTGTTCGTAATGCAGAAAATGCCACACTATATTGCTGGACAAACAATTCATCTTGTCTCTTGAGTTAACCCATTGAAATTATTCTTGACGAAACCAGATGCGTTAAATGGAAGATTAGCAAATTGGGCAATACACTTTGTCTCCCTGAGGGCAGTGAAAGAATAGGCAATAGCAGACATTCTTGCATAATATTATGTTCCCGGGAACTCAAAACTCTACAACGACGTCACTAACGAAGTTGCTCAAGCCAATCTATTTGATGAAGAATAGACCTGGCAATTGTTCTTTGACGGTGTGGCAAGAAGGACTACAGCCGAAGTAGCAGTGGTATTGATAAGTCCCGTTAAACATGTGATACCTAGGGGTATTCACTCACCGAGTCATATACAAATAACGATGCAGAATACAATACACTCATTGTCGGCCTTTAAATATCTTGGCAACTAGGGGTGAAACATCTTGAGGCATATGGAGACTCCAAACTCATTGTGAACCAAATGACTAGAGAATATAAGGTGAAGCACGAATACCTCATCCCCTATTTTGAAGCGGCAATTAGGCTAGCCAATAAGTTTGAACAATTCTGCATCAGTCATGTGCCCAAGCATGGGAATGTGTATGCGACGCTCTTGCATTTCTAGTCGCAACTTTAGCCATGCCACCCGGATCTACTAAACAGATCTCAATAGGGGGTCGAGACCTCTTGCCCCCCAAGACCCTATTCAAAGAGGAAGAGGTGTTAAAAGAGGAAGAGGTACACCAAGTTGCACTAAATTTAGAACCCCGCTATTGGCGTTTTCCACTAATAGACTGTGCATTATATGAAATACTGCTAGAATACCCTAAAGAGGTGGTTTCGATTAGAGAAAAGATATGCAAATATTGCTGCAATGCAGCATTGCGTACATTGTACCGAAAATCGTATGACGATATTTAGCTACGCTGCCTTTTGAAGAAAGATGCGAACAAAGTAGCTGAGGAAACACATTGTGGTACCTACAGGGCCCACCAGCCATGATCAAAACTATGGGACCGTATAAAAAAGACTTGGTTATTTTTTGCCAAAGATGATCACGAATGCAGTGAATTACACAAAATGCTGCCATATTTGGAAAATACATGCCAATTTCGTTCACCAATTGTTGGAATATTTACACAATTCCGTTACTAGCTGGCTATTTGAAGCCTAAGGCATAGATATCTTCGGTCTGATTATTCCCCCATCATCTAACGAGCACTGATTTATACTTTTTATAACTGACTACTTTTCCAAATTGGCTGAAACTGTCCCTATGAGAGAAGTTAAAACAGCTGATGCTATTAAATTTATCAAACACCATGTGATGGACTGCTTCGGAGTACCCAAGCGAATTATGCATGACAACGGTCCCTAATTTTCCAGTCAAGTTTTCAGGCGATTCTATAGTAAATTTAAAGTCCATAACATTGCATCCACACATACAATCTAGCGGGAAATGGATTAGTTAAAGCCTTCAATAAGACTATCATCATGCTCCTTCAGAAATTCATTTCCTCTATCAAGTGTGGTTGGGATGAGAAGCTGGGGGAGTGCCGTGGGCTTACCGAACCACAGTCTGAACTCCAAGAAAGGCTACACATTCTTCTTAGTATATGGATGTGAGACTATTTTGTCACTCAAAATCCAGATACCATCTCTGTGAGTCACACTGCTACAGACATGACGATAGAAGAGCAACACCTGCAACGGCTCTGAGAATTAGAAATGCTAGATGAGAAATGCTTAAAAGCACAACAACAAATTGAGCTATACCAGGCATGCATTTCAAAAGCATTCAACAAGAAGTTTAAACAAAGAATTTTTAAAGAAGGAGATTTAATCCTAACCGTTAAAAGACTAATGGTCATGACTCATAAGACCAAAGGAAAGTTTGAACCTAAGTAGGAAGGACCCTTCGTGGTGGAAACTGTTTACTCGAATGGACCTTACCGTCTAATCAACAAAGATGATGATAGAATGATGATGCCTATCAATGGCAAATTCCTAAAGAAATATTACATATAAAAATATATTTTCTTTAAAAAAGTGTATATATATATATATAATAATAATTTGACGCCCAATGCCACCAAGGCAATGAAAAGAGAAATTCAAAATTTCTCATCCTCCTATCGTACTTAGAGTAAGAGTATGACTATCAACAGTCCAATGCTCAAAAACAAAGGGAAGAGGAAATGTTTGGCATTTAAGTCCAAACAAAATTCTAGACAACTCATCATACTAAGAGGAATAGTATGACTAGTCCAACATAAACGGCGATTGGTAAAAGCACTTCAAATCCGTTGATAGCTGGAGCTTTGCTAAAAATTCCGTAAATATGTCATGTTAAGCTCTTATCTCTGACAGCGAGATCTGAATCATCTCACTCATATCACTTCATATAGCCACCCCTCAAAAACCTGTCATGTTAAACTCTTAGTTCAAACAACGAGATTTGAATCATCTCACCCATCTCACAAATCATCCCACATGCATTTCGACAACACTCATTTCATGGTCCTGATCCGATCACCGGCTATATCTGTTATCCAAGTGAGTCACCCCATGATCCTGACCAGATAATCAATTCTAGCTGTTATCTAGGAAAATCACCCCATAGGCATGTCAGCTATATCTCTTACTATAGTTTTAGGATCCTGATCTGATCATCGATTATGTCTATTATCCAGGCGAATTACCCTACAGGCATGTCAGTCATATCTCTATCTACGATTTTGTGATCATAACCTGATCACTTGCTCTGTCTGTTATCCAGACGAGTCACCCCATAATCCTAACCCAATCATCTATTCTGTCTGTTATGCAAATCACCCCGCAGGCATGCCAGTCATACCTCTCTCTGCGGTTTCATGATCCTAACCCGATTATCGACTTTATCTGTTATCCAAGCGAGTCACCTCATGATCTTAAATCGATTATGCTTGTTATTCGGGAAAATCACCCGGCTCTATCTATTATCCAGGCGAGTCACTCTCCTAACAAATATCAAAATTTAGCTTGCTATGGTCCCACCACACCCTTAGCAAGCTCCATCTTCCGCAATCTTACACTTCAAAAATCCACAAATCCATGATTCACATTCTTATATTGATTTTGTCTGTTATCCAAATGAATCATTCAGGCTCTTCTATTATTCAGGCAAGGCACTCTCATGACAATCACCAGAAATTCACTTTGCTACTGAAATGACATATCCTTAGAAAGTTTCATATACCACAAATCTTATTTTCTTCAATCAATCATAAACCCTCATCAATGTCAGTCCTTACAAATATCACCGAAACATTCATTAAAGGTATATTGTAATATATTGAAACTAATTGGAATACTTATTTTGTCTGCAGGACAAAGGGAAAAAAAGGCAAGAAAATGACAAAAGCAGTTTTATTCTTCTCAAAGCAAGAAAGATAAAGACAAAATGAAAAGAGATTTAAGGTTCCCCCAGTGCCTTTAAGCTCACCTCTTTCTTTCCATGGCCTCCCGACGAGTTTCCTCTACTGATGCTAGTACTTGGTGGCACAACTCATCTTCATCGATAGCCAGTTGCTGAGTAGCCTGAGCCTTAGCCTCTTCAATGGGCTAGTTCCGCATGTTGACCTCTTGTTGAAGTTATCCATGATGCAGAACAAGTTCATCATACCTTCTCAGCACCTTTTCTTGTTTTGCTTGGCTCGCCTCTAGTATGGCTTGAGCCTTGGCGATGGTCTGGCAAGCACAATTTATTGTAGCTTGGTTGGCATTGAGCACCTCATTTTCTCTATCTTCATTGATAGCCTCTTGATTTGCCTGGAGGTTACCAACTTCAGCAAATAAAGTTTCTTCTTACCATCTAAACTCCTCTTGACGTGCAATTATCTCAGCCCTTCGATGAGCAAACTTGCTCATCGAAGGCAGTCCAACGGGCTTGGTAAGGAACAGCTCGTTCGGGACCTCCAATTTTATCGATATTCTCCAAGTAGTTAAGCAACATTGGACGCCCAACCTCTATGGAATGAGGACACTCCAAAATCATGGACACACATTGATGTAATAAGCGTAGGAAGTCCATAAATCTATGCTGGTGAAATTCTTCGAGTGGGTCATCATCAGGGAGACCTTGAGCAGAGGCCGGTACTAATGAAGAAGCAGGGGCCGGATGAGGCACCACAGGTAGCGATGCCGCAATACTAGGTACCAGTCTGACTGCTTACCCCCGCCGAGATATGTGGTGCTAGCAATTGTAGCAACGAGCTAGCCAAAGTTGGAACCCTGGATGGATGTCCTCCTGGAGTTACTATCATAGTAGTAATGGGAGCAAACTTCAAGGGAGGACTTTCCTCTAGAATGTTTCCCATACTAGACCTCACCGCGTCAAAAGAAAACATTAATGAAGCTTCATAAGTAGGAGGCATCCTAGTTGGGGACTCTACGCCAGGATCTGTAGATGAAGAGGTGGCAATAACCTCTATGTTAGCTACTGCAAGTGGAGCCATGGTTGCAGGAGCAACACTTGGCAAACTATCAGGCTGAATGCCAGCATCTGCGAGATGAACATAATGATTAAGCTATGAAAATATGGTAGGATATGAGAAATAGATGAGAGTTACATGAAAGAAAAATACCTAAGGGACAAGGTGATACATCGGCAGAAGGAATATTCTCAGAAGCGACTACTTCCAACTCCTCAGGGCGGAAATGATTGTGTTTACTTGTATCAGGAGCAGGAGTAAAATAACTCTCTTCATAAGCATCAATGTCATATGCAGAACCACCGTCATCACTAGCATGACCACTTGTACCTGGATAATCAACATGCTCAGATGAAGGCAATCGATCATATATAGAGCGGGTCCGCAGGGGGCCAGCTCTGAAATATAATTCATTATAACGATAAAGACAATAAAGTTGAAGATAGAATTAGATGTTTGTACTTACAAGAGGATACTAATTCAGTAGTAGGACTGCAGGGAGGGGTTGCCATCCCTGGCATCATGATGGGTGGCGAAGCAATAATACTAGTACCCTCACCAGTCACAATAACGACCGCTGTCACAGAAATAGCAGAAGCAACTTCAGAAACCGCCTCTTGAGTAGCAAAGATGGACCTAGAAACATCTACGACCACTCCTACTGCCTCCAAAGCTTGCTGAGGAGATGGTAGCTCTCTGGCCAACTCGATCATCAGAGAACGACTAGGCCTCTTGGCTAGGCGAGCAGATCCGCTAGCACTAGCTGATCTCGTTTGCTTTGCTACTGCTTCATAATCTCCTCAAGCAGATGCATCAGCTTGAGGTGGTCCATCAACTCGATGTGGCACAATAGCCTAGACAAGCGCATCAGCTTGAACCGGCACAACTGCCTAAGCCGGCACATCCGCTTGAGCTGGCACATCCCCTTGAACGGGTGTCGCGTCAACATGCGTAATCTCAGTAACATCATCATCGTCATAAACATAAAGAAACTTATTCATACCTCATACCAGAACTATCTTGGTGCCTTTCCTTAGGAATAGAATGCCTCGATCTTCTTCACATATGAATGATTGAGCGAGAAGGAGGTAGCTATTGTGTTAATACTATGGTACCAGGAGAAGAATTCGAGAGACATATAGATATTGGGAGTCTTCATTTTATTGAAGTACTATTACTTTTAATTATTGGAAAGGTTTGAATGACAATAAATCTCTATGTGTAACCTCTAGTTATATACATGATGATTCATGTACTATAGGTTCTTGAAAATTTGAACTTCTCCATAGTGCACAAAATCTTAGTCAAACCCTTCTTAAGTGTTTTTTTTATTTTGGAATTGAAAGAAAAAATTTTCCATTTCTTTTGATATTGTTTCTGAGAATACAGCTGCAATTAAAATTCTAAAAAATTATAATAGTCTAATAGTAGATGAAAAATTCTTTCATATGTGTATGTCATATGATAAACTTGTGTGTTGAAGATGGTTTAAAGGTAGTTGGAGGATCTATTCATAAATTTGGAAAAATAATTCTGTTTATAAAATATTGCTGGCTTAGAAAACAAAATTTCAAATCAATTGTCAAGGACTTAAACTCAGACTATTATCTCAAGATGTTAGAACACGTTAGAACTCAATATGTAAGATGTTGAATGAGTCATTTCCCAATAAAATTGCATTACAATTATCTACCCAAATGGAAATACCCGCGTGTAGTATGAGTTCTAATGAATGAGAACAATTAGAATACATTTGGCACTTCTTAGGTAGCTTTGATAGTGTATCTAGAACACTTTCTAGAACCTCCCATCCAATGTCACATCTTGCACTTTACTTTTTAACCGAAATAAGTGGGATTTTTGCAGAGTCTAGAGATAATTTCATTCCTATAGATATTGCAGCATCATTGGAATCTAAATTTAACATATTTTTTCAAAATTTTCCTTGTATATTTTATTCTAGTATTATTATTGATCCACAATGTAATTAGTAGGATTAGAATTTTTAGTCATAGAATTTCTTGAATTTTTGTGTTACGATATTGATATTCCATATTTAACATCGGATATTAAAACATGTTTAGACATTATGTATACTACATATCAAAATTTATACGGTAACAAACCCCTATTTCAAAAGCCCAACCAGTCTCGTTTAGCGAACCAGTGTAAAAAAACTAACTCTTTTTAGATTTATTATTTGCTTCTAAAAAATCTAAAACATCTCATACTTCATTTTATGAACTCCACTACTTTCTTGATTGTGCTTTTACCATCACAAACGAGCATGAGAAATATGAATCATTTGATATTCTAGGCAGGTAGAAACCACAGGGAAAAACTTATCATGTACTCTTTCAACATGGTCCGTAATATACTAGCATCTCTTATGTCAACAATAGCATCAGAATCTATTTTTAGTGTAGAAGGTAAAGTGTTAACAGAGTGGAGAAGCTCAATGACGGTCAGCACATAGGAGATATATGTATGCTTGAAGGATTGGCTGAATGCATAATACTAGAGTCAAGGACGAGCAAACGATTATGAAATGGAGAACTCACCCAATGATGACTGAAGACCTCTACAGAAGACTATTGCATTTTCAATTTTCATATATTATGTATATGAATGTAGTAAGCTTATATTTTTTTTAGTCTCTGTGCCTCACTCATGAATCATAATACTCTCGGAAATAATACAGACAGTAAATTGAGGATGACAGCTAGGATCATCTCCCTCTCTTCGGGTTTTGTATGATATCTAAAGAGTTTTTATGAATTGAAATTGTATTATAAATAAATATTGAGTAAAATAAAATTTTATTTTTTACTTAGAATTTATCATTATCCAAATTTGCCCACGATAAAATTATTTTATAGTTAAGTTTGCTACAATTTAATTGTATTTAGATTTTTTATCACAGTTGGAAATTTCAATTCTTTTTTAAACTTTTTCGTAGTTTATTTTAATTTTTCTACCTTTTCCTCCATAACAATTATATTTAAACCTTAAAAAATTAAAAAAAATCATTTTTTTCATCAATCCCTGCTTCGCCACGCCAGCCTAGCATGACATATGCATGGCCAGTGCCCTGCATGTTGTCCTGGTGGAATGGTCTTGGAATGACCCACGAGACCACCATGTCGTGCCCGGTACGGCACAGGTAGCTGGTGCCCACCGGGCCATGCTAGACATGAGCGCGATGGCGCTCATGTCATGCTGGAATGGCCCGCTTGGTAGGCCTAAGGGTCTCCATTACCCTTTTTCTCATCCTTATTGGCTTTCATGACTCATTGTGTTTGTGAGTGGGGATGCATATTTGTATTTAATATAAAGTGCCAAAGTGTTTTATTGCCGGATCTTTTTTTCAATTAAAAATAAGTAGGAAATACCTATCATCACTTAAATTATTCATATTCTTAGTGTTGGTTTCACTCTTTACATTAGGAGGGTTTTAAAATATTCTACATCTATATATGATGTGAATAATCTACTACAAGCATACAGTATCGGTTGTAGCGCAAACAGATCATTCTCACAAGGATCTTAAGTGTTTTGCATTCTAACTTCTCTTATTATTCTAATGAGCTAACTATGGATTCTAAATTGATTTTTTATTTATTCTAATTAGCTTAGAATATGGAATCTACTAGTTCATAACCAAGTATTACTTCTATTATTTTTTTCCTATCATAAAATCTGATCTTTTAGTTTTAATCTTTATTTAAAGTGCTCTAAGCATAAGATATCAAGTGGTGTGCAATCATAACTCATCAAAAAATACTACTTTTCATAACAATAAACTAAATTATTAGATAATTCTATGAAGAAGATGAAAATCAACAACTCCAAACCCTAAATAAGTATAGGCTAACAGCAAATTTAACTCAAGTATAATCTATTAAAGCATTAATTTATGAGTTATTGTATTTTAATCTTTTCATAGAAAAAATCATGTCTTTATTATTTTATTTTAGAAAGAAAACAATAAAAAGCAATTAAATGATTGATTCCTAGTTTCATCTACATCCTAAAGCTAAATTAAATTAGTTACTCATATTAATAATCAACAAGATTATATTTTTATTATTAGAAAGTATTAAAAATCCTATTTTCTAGGAAAGCTATTAAAGATCTACACTAGAAAGCAATTAAATCTATCTAAAAGTAAATAAAAAATTTCTACTCACTAGAAAGCAATGAACAGTAATGGAATCACCTCTGGAGTACAGTATGGTGACCGTCACTCCTTCGGCAAAACCTTAATCTTTATTTAATCAAAAGTGAATGATAAATTACATGAAAACCCTAATTTACAATGATACAACTAATATGTAGACCTCAGAGTACTAAACCCTAATCTGAGTACAACTAAATATCTAAAAAATTACATGAAAGACCCTATAAAAATTTCAGCAGTTGCGAGCACCAGCTTGCTGCAAAATAGCAGTTATTGTCACAAATTAGCAGCAAAATAGTAAAATATTGGATTCTAATTCTTCTGTATGAAGCTCTACCCATGTTCTTCTTTTCTAGTTGACTGTATTTGACTTTAGTTCTTTGTAACTTCATGTTCTTGTATCTTTATTCACTTTTTAGCTATTCTTGGTCTTGGTTTGTTAATCCGTCTTTGAGTTATACCATCTCCTTGTAGGAATTGATCTAACATGAAAAACATACTAACAATACCCAGATAATATTATTTATATACAAAAATAGATAATATGGTGGCTATAAATAAGCAATGTATAGAACTCATCACACCCCAAAACCTATCTTTTGCTAGTTCTCGAGCAAAATAACAACAACAACTAAGCTTTTTATCCCAAGTATTTGGGGTAGGCTACATGAACCAAAAAAGAATCACGCCGGATCGATCACTTTGATATTTCTTCTCCATTCATTTCTATCAAGTAATATCTCGTTATTTAAACCTCTAGACTCCATATCTTTGCGTATCACCTCCATCTATGTTTTCTTTGATCTTCTCTTCGTTCTTTTAACTTGTCCTACATTAATAAACTCCGCTTTTTGAATTGGTACACTTGTAGGCCTACGTTGTACATGACCAAACCATCGTAAGCGATTTTCTCGCATCTTCTCATCGATGGGAGCTATACCTAGTTTAGCACGAATATCTTCATTTCTCAATTTATCTCTCCTAGTGTTGCCGCACATCTAACGGAGCATGCGCATCTCTACTACACTTATCTTCTGTGAATGACGTTTCTTTATAGTCCAACATTCTTTGTCATATAATAAAACTGTCTAATAGAGTCCTATAAAATTTTCCTTTCAATCTTAATGGAATGTTACGGTCGCATAAAACTCCTGTTGCCCTACTCCACAGTTTGTATCCTATGATTAACATCATTATCGATCTCTCCATCATTCTGAATAATAGAACCCAAATATCTAAACTAATTGCTCATTTGTATTTCTTACCTATCCAGTTTTACAGCATTATAGTTTATGGTCCGTCGTTTACTAAATTTATACTCCATATACTCTGATTTAGACCTACTTAATCTAAAACCTCTAAATTTTAATGTATATCTCTATAACTCTAACTTGGCATTTACCCCTACTCTTATCTTATCAACTAAGACAATATCATCAGCAAATAGTATACACTAAGGTATCTCATCCTGAATGGTTTTAGTAAGCTCATCTATCACTATACCAAATAAGAATGGGCTCAATGCAGATTCTTAATGTAATCCAATTGTGATAGAAAAATCACTTGTTAAACCACCACATGTTCTGACATTGGTCACTACTCCATCATACATGTCCTTAATTATGTCGATATACTAGATGGAAACTCTGTTCTTAATCAGTGTCCACCAAAGTATCTCTCGTGGAACCTTATCATAGGTTTTCTCTAAATCAATAAATACCATATGCAAATCTCTATTTCTCTCTCGGAATCGCTTTATAAGTTGACGAAGTAAATGAATAGCTTATGTCGTTGATCATTCCGACATAAATCCAAACTGGTTCTCTAATATTTTAATAGTTTGTCGCAATCTATATTCAATTACCCTTTCCCAAAGCTTCATAGTGTGACACATGAGTTTTATTCCCCGATAGTTAGAACAACTTTGAATGTCACCCTTATTCTTATATAGAGGTATTAGGGTACTCTTCCTCTATTCATTTGGCATTTTTTTAATTTGCCAAATCTTGTTAAAAAGATCTGTTAGCCACGTCACACCAATCCCTCCAAAGTATCTCCATACCTCTATAGGAATCTAATTTGGACCAACAGTTTTTCTTGATTTTATCCTCTTCAAAACCTCTTTTACTTCAGACTCCTTAATTCTGCGCATAAAACTACGATTCATATTCTCACATTAAATAGTAAGATCTCCCAAATCTTGAGTAAAACTACCATTATATAATCTATCAAAATAATTTTTACATCTTTCTTTAATCTCTTCGTCTCGAACTAGAACCGTCTGATCCTCATTTTTAATATACTTTACAGTACATAAGTTTTTAGACTTTCTCTCTCTTATTCGAGCAATTCTATATATATTCTTTTCTGCCTCTTTATTATCCAACTTCTCGTACACTTATTTATATAATTTAGTTTTTGCATCCCAAGCAGCTTTCTTGGCCTCCTTCTTTGCTAGTTTATACTTCTCAAAACTTATTCCATTATTATTATTATTATTATTATTATTATTCAAATCTCTATAAAGCTCTCGCTTAATCTTAATAGCATTTTTTACCTCTTCATTCTACCATGATATATCCTTACATGGTAGAGCACCGCCCATCGACTCACCAAATATATCTTTAGCTATCTTTTTAATGCAACTAGCCATTTTGTTCCATGTTACATTAGGATCATCATGGTCTCTCCAATCTGCTTCTTGTACTTACTATATTTACAAAAACTTTTTGATTACTTTCTAATTGCCACCACTTAATTTTAAGATCTAATTTACACTTAATCTTTCTAAGTTTCTGTCCAATCTGAATATCTAAAACTAAGAGTCTATGTTGGGTAACTACACTCTACATGACACTACCTTACAATCGATACGACTAGATTTATCTACCCTTCTAGTTCAAAAAAATTTATTTGGCTTGCATTTGATCTACTTTTAAAAGTAATTAAGTGAGAAACTCTCTTTTTAAACCAAGTATTCGCTAAAAATAAATCGTAAGACAAAGAAAAATCTAGAATTAAGTTACCTGCTTCATTTCTTTCTCCAAAACCAAATCCTCTATGTACACTATCAAATCTATTACGACTAGTTCCTACATGTTCATTAGATCATCACCAATAAATAGTTTTTTTTTCTAGCGGGTATTCTTTATACTAGTTCATCTAGATCCTCCCAAAATTGATGTTTACTGGATTCATCAAGTCCTACTTGTGGTGCATAGGCGCTAATGATATTAAAAATCTCTCCATCTAAAATAAGTTTAACTAATAAAACTTTATCACTTTTCCTTCTAACATCCACTATATTCCCAAATAATTGCATATCTATGATCATACCTACCCCATTACGATTTTTATCTCTACCCGTATAGACCTAAAAAGGAAAAAAAAATTAACTCACTTTTGCAGGAATCGCGGTTGCACTTAGTATATACAACAAGCTGCTAAACCTCTATGTTATCCTAGTAGACGAGTTGTGTCTCGTAAAGGTTACCTCAATGAGCGAGCTCATTGAGTGCTCATCCTTATTGAATATGTTTAATGCTATAGTTATATTCCCAAATGATAGCTTCATGAAGTCACTCCTACAATCAATTAATGCATTTGAAGTTGTAAGGAATGGTCTGCCTAAGATAAAATAAATATGATTCTATGGATTGAAAATCAGCTTAGTTTCTAAGATAATGAAGCCTATAGAAAAGATAAACTTTTCGACCTTAATAAATACATCTTCAACCATACCAATTGGTCTCTTGATCGAACGATCAGCTAGCTGTAATGTGAGCTTAGTAGGCTGAAATTTTTCTAACTCCAGTTGCTGATAAACAGTGTAAAAAAGCAAGTTGACACTTACCCCTAAATCACACTCAACACACACTGTTAACCCATAAAATATTAGAAAAAGCAAGAAAACACCATTAATCCTGGCAATGGTGCCAGAAACTTGATGTGAATAATCTACTATAAGCAAATAATATCAGTTGTAGCACAAATAAGTCGTTCCCACGAGGATCTTAAGTATTTTGCGTTCTAATTTCTCCTATTATTCTAATGAGCTAACTGTGGATTCTAAATTGATTTTTTTTAGTTATTCGAATTAGCCTAGAATATGGATTCCACTAGTTTATAACCAAGTATTACTTCTATTATCTCTTTCCTATCATAAAAACTGATCTTTTAGTTTTAATCTTTATTTAAAGTGTTCTAAGTATGAGCTATTAAGTGGTGTGCAATAATAACTCATCAAAAATACTACTTTTCATAAAAATAAACTAAATTGTTAGATAATTCTATAAAGAAGATGAAAATCAACAATTCCAAACCCTAACTAAGTATAGACTATCAAGAAATTTAACTCAATTATAACCTATCAAAATATTAATCTATGAGTTATTGTATTTTAATCTTTTCATAGAAAAAACATGTCTTTATTATTTTATTTTAGAAAGAAAACAATAAAAAGCAATTACATGGTTGATTCCTACTTTCACTTACATCCTAGAGTTAAATTACGTTAGCTACTCATATTACTAATTAACAAGATTATATTTTTATTATTAGAAAGCATTAAAAATCATATTTTTCTATGAAAGCTATTAAAGATCTACACTAAAATGCAATTAAATATATCTAAAAAGAAAATAAAAAGTTCTACACACTAGAAAGCAATAAACAGTAATAGAATCACCTCTGAAGCTCGGTATGTCTATTGTCACCCCTTTGGCAAACCCTAATTCTTATTTAATCCAAAGTGAATGATAAATTACATGAAATCCTAATTTACAAAAATACGGCCAATATATAGGACTCGAAGTATCAAACCCTAATCTAAATACAACTGAATAGTTAAAATATTACGTCGAAGACCCTGTAAAAATTACAACAGTTTTAAGCCCCATCTTGCCACCAAATGGCGGCTATTAACGTCAATTGGCAGCTAAACAATAAAATATTGGTTTCTGATTTCTTTTGCATGAAGCTCTAGCCTTGTTCTTTTCTTCTAACTGACTGTATTTGACTTTGATTCTCTATAGCTTCATGTTCTTGTAGATTTATTTACTTTTTAGCTCTTCTTAGACTTGGTTTCATAATCCGTCTTTGAGTTTATGATATTTCCTTGTAAGAATGGTCTAACCTGAAAAACACACGAAAAATACCCATGTGGTATTATTTATATACAAAAATAGATAATATGAGGGTTATAAATATGCAATGTATAGAACTCATCAATATATATTATAATAATACTGACCAAAATGTATCATATCCTCAACCCCCTAACCTAAAATATGTAAATCACAAAAATAAGGGCATGATAAAATAAAAGGAGAATAGGGCCAACTCGTCTGCTGCCTTGCCTTTGCGTTTGTCTGCATCAAAGTTGTTTAGAGATATTTCACTGGCTCTATGTCTTTGTCTGATAAAATGATATGGTCTCCCACAAAGTGTCTCCACATGCGGGTAACGAGCCTCAATGTGGTGTTCACGGTTCTTCTGGTTGTGATGGTCCAAATTCTCTTGCCACTGCTCCATTTAGATTAGCCATTTGGAGATGTCAAAGCAAAATTCATTCAAGGATCTATGCAGGCTCTCTAGTGTGATCTCTGACTATTAGGGAAAAGGTGTCGTTGGCCCTATTTCACCTTGTTCTTGTTTGCTCATTCTCGAGCAGGCTGTGATGCCGATGGTGCCATAGCTGTCATCTCAACATATCACCCAGCTAAGTCGGATTGGGGTACCTATTCAGGGCATGGCTGAGACTCCAATGAACTATGGTATTAGATAATGACTCCATCTAGCATGTCAAGGAATCAGATGATACTGTGATGACTCCATACTCGAAATAGAAGCACACTATTAGCAAGGACAAGACGATCACAGGCTTCATCGATTACGGGTGATTGAGGCTACCCTTTGCTTGATATATGTATTGAAGAACCATTGAGTGCATGATTTCGGCAACATCAAGTGAGTTCCTATGCATAATCCATGTAACCAGGTGCATCCTTACCATACACCTCTATTGTTGTGGATAATGGTACTAGATTGTATTTACAGAATAGGAATACTGGAATTAGATTTTCCTCTAACAACCCAGACTTATGAATCCCGTCTTGAATCCGTTGTAGGTCAGGTTCATGTACATGTCTCTAAAGGCTTGTGACCTTGTAGGCGTGTGGACCACTATGTTGTTAAATGTAGTTCATCTGATGGTGTGGTCGGGATAGGCAGAATGACGAGTATATTTTGCTTCAAAAATCGTACTATTTGTCCACTATCCCAAGAGTACACTGAATCCCCGACTTGAGGTGGGCATAGAACTTGTGCACAATCTGGTTGATTGGATGTGAGTGGTCGTGCATCGTGTACTCTTTCAAACCAACATTCTTGATAATAAATCTAAAGGCAAATCGCTCATTGATTTTCTCGTAATTGTCCTTACGCTCGGCCACAATTTGAATTTCAGGAACTATCCATAAGTCTTCTTAGTATAACTCTGGGATCCGTAGCTGGCTTCCCCTTGGAAGTGCCAGAGCTGGTTTCATCGACCATAGCCCTTTTGGTTGTTACCTTCTCCGCGTCATGCTCCTATAGTTAAGGAAATAAAATCGCAATTAGCAATATTTTTCACCATGAATCCTACAAATCCCCATCAGATTAAATCCGAATCTTGAATAATTAGGTATATTATATGAATAATTCTACAAGTATTATCAGTTTAATAATCATTATATTATTTGACAACTATAATGGCAATTTTACCGTAATTCATGTGCTACTCAAAATCGAACATAATACCTAAGTGATTGAGTAAAATGCTTAAATTATCAATAAAAATCACCTAAATATACATAGACATATGTATATATGTATGTGTGTATGTATATATATGCATACATACATACATACATATATATATATATATATAGACACACACACGCACACACACAAATATACATGTATATGTATGTATGTATACACACAACACACGTACACACACACAATAAAATATTTTCTACAACTTCTTCCAATAAAATATTTTCTACTCATGTCTGCATCATATCCAAAACTTGGTTTGAAGTTGATATTACTGCACAGCCTTATCAATTCTTGTTGCTGCTTTCTAATTTTGAACGATCATACCTTTCACGTCCGAACTTCATTTTAACTGATCTTAGTGTCATTACTAAGGTCGTTCAAAGATCTATGCCTTTTTAGTGACCTTCATAAGATTCTCATTGTAGCATTATTAAATCAGTATATCCATTACACTTATCGTACTGGTATTTATCATCCTTAAGTTTCGTTATGTTCAAGTTGTTAGACCAGATCTTCACAAGTTTACGAGCAAAAATCCTAACACTTTACTTTGCATATTTTATTATTCTCTTGATTACGTTTTAATGGAATATCAAATTGTGCCTTGTATTTTACATCCTTTGCATATTATTCTCTTGATTATGTTTAAATGGAATACGAAACTGTGTTTTGTGTTTTACATCTTTAAAATAGGTAAAATAACTTTAATTATGCTAGATTTTATTAATATGGTTTGGACCCTAAAAAACTGATTCTTGATCACTTATACGAGTAGTTAAGGGAAAGTGATCTCAATGTATAGTGGTTATTTAATTAAGAAACGTGTGTAATATACTTTTACTTTCCTGTCTAGCTAATTATTGATCTTGATTTGGTAATTGAAGGTTTATATCATAATTTGAGTGCTAGACACTGAATAGAAATAATGATATTGAAATATTTATGAATGACTATAACCACTAGATTAAATTTATTTGATTATCGTTTACATATAGTTCACAGCAAAATGCTATTGATTATTAATTGATACTGAAAAATAGTCCATTGAAATTTATTAAATAAGAAATTAATAAAAGATAGTGAAAATGACAACAAATGCTGATTGCATTGAAACAGTTTATTATTATTATCGCTGAATATTGATATTATTACTGACTACCATCATTGTCATTGTCAATTGAAAAGAAAAACTGAATGTTGTGGGTTTTAAAAACTATAACAACACACTTTTCGTAGTGTGGATAACTAGAACGTTCGGCATCGAATGATAATTCAGCAAGCCTCAACAAATATTACAATCAATTACAGCAGAAATATGGGCAATAAATAATAATATTTGTCAGTCAAAATAATAACAATTTTTTCTTACATAAAATTCAATAAGAAAATAGCAAACTAGTAAGGTAGCCAATAATGTAAATCCGCTTCTCCTGAAAATAAGTTGAGTCATATTCTATTTGGGTCTACCCTTTTATAACAATCTGCGTGTAGTCATGCATAACAAAGATCATTAGTAAAATGATCCAGTAATATAAAATAAAATATGTGAAACAATAATATCTCAATAATATAAAAAGTCATGTACAATTAAAACAATAAAAAATCTCATACCTCCATTCCTTTATAGTCAATACGAAATCTCTTACCTCCATTCCTTATACTTATTATTCCATTTGATGTTTATATATTACATGGTAAAGTAACATTATTTAGATAATAATAATAAATTAAATATATTTACATAGAAAAATAATACACACACGCACATATATATATATATATATATATATATATATATATATATATATATATATATATATATATATATATATATATATATATATATATATATATATATATATATATATATATATATATATATATTTAAAGCATAAAAGTCAATCCACATCATAGTGATTTGGCCATGTCCAATGACTTTGAATTTTATTCTTAATTTATCTTAATAGATAATTTCTAATCATGATGAATGTTACTGGATCTAGATAACTTCAGAAAAAATTCATCCTCATGTATCCCCAGAAAAATGGAACAGTAATTTAACAAAGCTTATCATGATCCTCCTCAAAGGAAAACAGTGGTGCAATTACATTCAGTAATCAAATAATATAAATCCTCAATTTTTACTATAAACCCAGTGTTTGTCAATTTCAGTATCAATTATTCAGTTCAATAAATTCAGTTTAGTAATAGATTGGTAATTATCATTAAATTTCAGTATTTAATATTATTAACAGTACCAATACAATAATCCAGTGGTTAATAATCTATCACCAATCACATATTAAAACAGGTCGGTATCTTATTATATCTTGTTTAGGTGTTTATTGAGTTTTCAAGTGCATATTTCAATCTTTAATTAAAAAAATAGAAAATACAGAAAATAAACCATAATTATTAGCATGTTTACACTAAGTTAGAGAACTCACTTTAAATCATATTTTCGAAAAAAATAATGATTTAATAAATAAAATTAACATTATAGAAAATATAGTATAAAATTAGTATGTTTATAGTAAGTTAGAGAACTCATATTGGCCTTGATCTGTGATGGATCTAAATCTTTAGTTTGAGAGATATTGAAATATCCAATGTGCTCCAAAATTCCTCAATTAGATTCTATTCTCTTTCTTCCTCTATTTCTCTTCTTTCTCTCTTGTTTTGCTCTCTCACTTGTTGTGTTTAGGTAGAAAGGGTTGGTATGGGCTTTTTATAGGGGATTAAGAGTCCTACTATGATTCGTAGTTGGAAGCCCAATAAGAATTCTAATTAGATTCACTATCATAATTAAAGATAGAATTCTAAAAGATATAAAATCCAATTTAAATAGGAATCTTAAAAAATATAGAAACCGATTTTGAAATTGAATCCTAATAGACATAGAAATCAAATTTAAGTTCGAATTAATTGGATGAGCGTTGAATCCTACACTAATTAGGCTAATATATTTTACTAACTCAACTATGATTTGAATTGGGTTTCAATTTAGAATCAATATCTAGTCAAATTAGAATCCTTATGATAAAAGTAAACCAAATAAATTATTATCTTAATTCTTAGATAAGACTCAATTTAATCTAATTACTCCTATTTGTTTTCCTAATCACAATTACTTGATATAACAAGTTGGTTTGGGTGCGGTGCGGGTTAGGTGTTATACGGTCAAAATATATTTTTAAAATAAAATATTATCTTTAATAAATTAAAAAATTAAAAAATATTATGTGAAAAAAGTGGGTGTTACATTCTACCCCCTTAAGCAAAAATTTCGTCCTCAAAATTTCTTAATACTTAATGTATGCAAAAGCGAATTATGCCTTTACTCAAATAAATACATGATTCACTCTCGGATGTGTATCTCTCACCCCCAATCATCTCTCAGGTTGAATGTCGATTCTTGACCGGAACCATATTTAATCTTTTATAGTCAATATGAAATCGCTTATCTCCATTCCTTATACTTATTATTCCATTTGATGTTTATATCATTACATGATAAAGTAACATTATTTAGATAATAATAATAAATTAAATATATTTACATATAAAAATAATTTACACACACACACACACACACACACACACACACACACACACACACACACACACACACATATATATATATATATATATATATATATATATATATATATATATATATATATATATATATATATATATATATATATATATATATATATATATATATATATATATATATATATATATATATATATATATATTTTTAAAGCATAGATGTGAACCCACATCACAGTGATCTGGCCATGTCCAATGACTTTGAATTTTATTCTATAATTTATCTTGATAGATAAATTCTAATCATGATTAATGTTCCTGGATCTAGATAACTTCAGAAAAAAATCGTCCTCACGTATCCCCAGAAAAATGGAACAGTAGTTTAATAGAGTTTATCATGATATTCCTTAATGAAAAACAGTGGTGCAATTACATTTAGCCATCAAATCATATAAATCCTTAATTTTCCTATAAATCCAGTGTCTGTCAATTTCAGTATCAATTATTCAGCTTAGTAAATAGATTGATAATTATCATTAAAGTTCAGTATTTAGTATTATTAGCATTACCAATATAATAGTACAGTGGTTAATAATCTATCACCTAGGTCGGTATCTTATTATATCTTGTTTAGGTGTTTATTGAGTTTTCAAGTACATATTTCAATCTTTAATTAAATAAAATAGAAAATATAGAAAATAAACCATAATTATTAGCATGTTTATAGTGAGTTAGAGAACTCACTTTAAATCATATTTTTTAAAAAATACATGATTTAATAAATAAAATAAAAATTATAGAAAATATAGTATAATATTAGTATGTTTATCGTAAGTTAGAGAACTCACATTGGTCTTGATCTGTGATGGATCTAAATCTTTAGTTTGAGAGATATTGAAATATCCAATGTGCTCCAAAATTCCTTAATTAGACTCTCTTCTCTTTCTTCCTCTATTTCTCTTCTTTCTCTCTTGTTTTGCTCTCACGCAAGTTGTTTAGGTTGAAAGGGTTGGTATGGGCCTTTTATAGGGGATTAAGAGTCCTACTTTGATTCGTAGTAGAAAGGCCCTCTAAGAATTCTAATTAGATTCACTATCCTAATTAAAGATGGAATTCTAAAAGATATAAAATCCAATTTAAATAGGAATCTTAAAAAATATAGAAACCAATTTTGAATTCGAATCCTAATAGATATAGAAATCAAATTTAAATTCTAATTAATTGGATGAGTGTTGAATCCTACACTAATTAAGCTAATATATTTTACTAATTCAACTATGATTTGAATTGGGTTTCAATTTAGAATTAATATCTAGTCAAATTAGAATCCGTATGATAAAAAGAAACCAAATAAATTATTATCTTAATTATTAGATTAGAATCGATCTAATCTAATTACTCCTATTTGTTTTCCTAATCAAAATTACTGAATATAACAAGTTGGTTTGAGTGCGGGTTAGGCGCTATATGGATAAAATATGTTTTTAAAATAAAATATTATCTTTAATAAATTAAAGAATTAAAAAATATTATGAGAAAAAGTGAGTGTTACATTCAACCCCCTTAAGCAAAAATTTCGTCCTCGAAATTTCTTAATACTTAATGTATGCAAAACCGAATTATATCTTTGTTCAAATAAATACATGATTCACTCTCGGATGTCTTTCTCTCACTCCCCAATCATCTCTTAGGTTGATTGTCAATTGTTGATAGGAATCATATTTAATCTTTTATAGTCAATACGAAATCTCTTACCTCCATTCGTTGTACTTATTATTCCATTTGACGTTTATATCATTACATGGTTAAATAACATTATTTAGATAATAATAATAATAAATTAAATATATTTACATAGAAAACTAATTTACACACACTCATATATATATTTAAAGCATAAAAGTGAACCCACATCACAGTGAACTGGCCATATCCAATGATTTTGAATTTTATTCAGTAATTTATCTTAATAGATAAATTCTAATCATTTTGAATGTTACTGGATCTAGATAACTTCAGAAAAAATTCGTCCTCATGTATCCCAAGAAAAATAGAACAGTAATTTAACAGAGTTTATCCTGATCCTCCTCAAAGGAAAACAGTGGTGCAATTATATTCAGCCATCAAATAATATAAATCCTCAATTTTACATATAAACCCAGTGTCTGTCAATTTCAGTATTAATTATTCAGTTCAATAAATTCAGTTTAATAAATAGATTGGTAATTATCGTTAAAGTTGAGTATTTAGTATTATCGTTAATCTCTAACACACACTCTTCTTTCTCTCTTGTTGTGCTCTCTCACTTGTTGTGATTAGGTAGAAAGGGTTGGTATGAGCCTTTTAGAGGGGATTAAGAGTCTTACTTTGATTCGTAGTAGGAAGTCCCAATAAGAATTCTAATTAGATTCACTATTCTATCTAAAAGA
>JAYEPQ010000002.1:61467354-61484854 GCA_036321105.1 Dracaena cambodiana
AATTTAAAAGTCTTGCACAATTAAAACAATAAAAAATCTCATATTTTAAAACATTATATGGCTTGTTATTAGTCTTTCAGTTAATATCTTTTAATTATGATATTTAAAATTTTAGGAAAATATGAATTTGTCTGGTATGAAAGCATCCCAGTGTGCCCCCAGAAAAACAGAACAGTAATTTGATCAGAGCTTATGCCAAAGTGAAATCTATGGTTTAATAAAAATTTTAGATTTCAATCATCCAACTGCTTGTTCACTTCCACTAACTCTACTACCCATTCAATACGGTGCTTGAGAGATATAAATAAGGTCAATAGCAAGCTCTACTCCCCGCTCTGTGGTAATTTTGAGAAATTCTTTAAGACGTTTATGAACTTTGACACTATTAGAATATCAGTCGGAAAGGCATTGAAATGAGCTATTACTCCTTTTTGTGTGATGAGCTCTAAATTATGTCGGCTTCACAATATTGTCGCCTCTAATGGACTCGAACTGTGGATAATAAAATATCTTCAACATGACACTCCTCTTCCAATAATTAACAATTGCATGGAATGTACTTAAACTCGGATTTCTAGAAATGATTGATTGCCACTTGCCTCTGTATCCCATGGGAGTAATATCCCTATTTGCAGATTATCTATGTCTATTTCGGTGCATCAGTCGACATAAGAATTCTAATATAATAATTTCAACTTATATCTGATTAATCTTGAATCCTATAATCCAAATGAGATTCCAACTTTGGAGTCATTATTTTTTTAATATTCATGATTTTTTATAATTTTTTCAAAATTTTATGAGAAAGTCAACAATTAGCGAAAACTAATACCGATAAATAACTGTTCGTTTTTGGTATTTTCTATCATTAAATTTATATATCTCAGCACTTTTTTCATCATATTTATGTCATGTACTATTTAATATTAGAGAATGTCAATGAGAACCGAAACTGGCAAATAATTGCTAAACTACTCATATTAATTAAATTTTTCTCCACCATCAACCAAGTGGGTGCAAAGGTGATAATCCCACATTTAGAGTGGAAAATAATTTGGTTATTTAGCTTAATGCCAAATCAAGTGTGTGCTTAGGTGTTAATACATACTTTCATTAGAGGATCACTCCTCGATACAGAGAAGAAAAAAATAATCATTCACAAGCCATATAAATTTATCTCACTCACTCTCTTCACCTTCTCAAGCTGCCTAGCCAGGTTAAGAAGGGGGAAGCCTATCTAGGTTAATTTTCAGCAAATTTTAGCTAAATCCAAGTAATTAACATTATTTCTCTCTCCTTCTTTGCTACGAGAATTTTTATATGAAATGGTGATGGAATGCATGCTTAAAGATTATAATTTCTGTAAATACATATCGTTTGGACATAAAAATACTATCAAGTAGTGATTCTGACTGCTACACAGTGGTCTGACCATATCCAATGATTTTGAATTTTATTCTATAATTTATCTTAATCATGATGATCCAGATAACTTCAGAAAGGTAAATTTAAGATATTGAAATTTGAAATCAAAATTTTGATTTGGGGTGATTTCCATAAACAGTATACTTGTTGGTTATTTGATGGTACAATGTTGATCTATGGATTGGGTTTAAAATCTAGAATCTTTTCTGTAATCATCAAAGCAAGGAGTACTGCCGGCCAGCGGTTCCACTTGTTTTGATGAATGTTGGAAGTCCATTTCACTGCATCAAAACTCCAAACTTATGGTGAGACTAATTACTTTGTATTTTAATACACCCCGCAGGTTGAAAGTTCATTTTTGGGCTGAGATTTACGCAGTGGTATAATTTTTTTTAAAACCTGCAATTAAATGCGCGACCGCTAGGAATTGAACCTGGGTTGCTCTGATATCATGTTGAAAATCCCTTTCTGATGAATTTTCATCACAGGGACTTTCAACAATGAACGATGAAATTTTATTCTAATTATAGTCCCCACGTGTAGAGCTTTCTAATGAATTTTTTCATCACTGTACTAAGATACTTTGCTTAATTCTGTATCGGATTCAAGAAAGAATTTAAGGTTTCATTTAACTTTTATGTCCACTACACATATTGAAGAAATTATGGGCTAAAATTGATGTATGATTTAATTTAACTAAAGATTTTGGGGAAAAAATTTGGGTACTCTGTAACTAGAAAACTGCCAGCTGACAATCAAAACCGCCAATCAGTGATCCTCTATTTTTTGGTTTTCCAATGATAATAAAAATTTTACAGTGGACTTGGCATATTAATTATAGGTATTTCACACATCTGGATTTGATTAATTAGCAGAAACTATAACAGTGAACTAAATTGTAAATCGATTAGGGTATTGGCATCGGGTTACTACATGAACTAAGATTTCACTTTATTGGACCAGGATTGGTATGCTATTTGCGGACATTGATATGCAATTCTGAAATATCAACCTTGGTATTGAGCACTAATAACATGGATTCTTCGCTTATATAAGTGACATGTTATATGACACATGTGTTAGCAAAAAATAGCGGAATAATACTAATGCAACAACCAGCGGAATCAAATAGTTAACCGAAGAGAAAAATAGTTGAGACAGAGAACATGCAGATTTAACGTGGTTCGGCAATATGCCTACGTCTACGGGGACACGATCGAAAAACTTCCACTATATCAAAAGAGAATTACAACTTTTTAGTTCTTAACCACAAGAGAAATCACAAAGAAATCACACAAGATTTTAAAATTTCTCTTGTGATTGAGAACTAGAAAGTTGTAATTCTCTTTTGATATAGTAGAATTTTTCGATCGTGTCCCCGTGGACGTAGGCATATTACCGAACTACATTAAATCTGCATGTTTTCTATCTCTGCTATTTTTCTCTTTGGTTAACTATTTGATTCCGCTGGTTGTTGCATTAGTATTATTCCGCTATCTTTTGCTAACAATTGGTATCAGATCCCTGGTTCGGGTCAGATTTCACTCAGATCGGTATTAATTTTGAGTGGGAGTTATGGCGGAAGATAGGAAGGGAAAAATTAAAAATTTTGATGGGACAGATTTCCAATAGTGGAAGTTGCAGATGGAAGATTATTTATATCAAAAGAATTTACATCAACCACTGTTTGGAGAAAAGCCAAAAAAGATGACAGATGAGGAGTGGGAATTGTTGGACAGGAGGGCTTTGGCGCAGATTCGATTGTACCTGACAAAGCAGGTTGTGTTCAACGTCGCCAAAGAGAAGACCACTTCAGGTTTGATGTCAGCATTGGCTAAATTTTATGAGAAGCCGTCTGCTTTAAATAGACTGTTTTTAATGAAAAAATTGTTCAATTTGATAATGTCTTCTAATAGTTCAGTTGTTAATCATTTGAACGAATTTAACACACTATGGGCACAACTTGAATCCTTAATATTTGTCTTTTCTGATGACATTAAAACTTTGATGTTTATGTATTCGTTACCGGATAGTTGGAGTAATATTGTTATGGCCATCAGTAATACTTCCAATACTGCTCTTAAATTTAATGATGTTATGAGTACAATCATGAATGATGAATTGATGAAAAAGAGTATGGGTGAGAGTATAGTTTCTATAAGTACTGCTTTGTCGGTTGATAATGACAGAAGAAAGGAAAGGGGTAGAAGTTTAAGTAGGGAGTTGAAGTAAAGAGGGAGATCAAAATCTAAAGGGAAGTTCAAGAAAAAATTAGCGTGTTGGAAATATAAGACAGAGAGTCATATGAAAAGGATTGTCCAAACAAACATAAGGAAGGAGCGAATGTGGTGAATCCAAGTAAAGAGTATAATGATTTGTGCTTGTCTGCTAATACAGAATAAAGATCAGATCTGTGGTTTGTCAATTCAGGGGCTTCGTTTCATTACACTGCTCGCAGAGAATGGTTTGAAAATTATGTCCAAGATTATTTTGGGCATGTGACTGTTGGTAATGGGCAGGAATGTAAGATTGTCAGTAAAGGGACAACTCAGTTAAAGTTGCACAATGGTGAAAAGTTGCTTTTACAAGAGGTCAGGCACATACCAGATTTGAAGAAGAATTTGATAACTGTTAGCAAGCTGGATGGCGAAGGTTATCAAATCTCATTTGAGAGGAAACAATGGAAGATCAGCAAAGGAGCAATGGTAATGGTCAAGGGTGAGAGAGTGGGAACTCTATATATACTCTCAAGCTTGGTGGATCACGTTGTTTTTTGGCCACCGTGAAGAATGAGAAGACTACCTTATGGCATCAGAGGCTCGGTCGCTTGAGCGAGAGCGGCATGAGGGTATTGCAATTCAGAGGTATGTTGGCAGATATGAAAGATGCTAACTTTGATTTCTGTGAGAACTGTGTGTTTGGAAAGTATAAAAGAGTTAGTTTTATGAAAGATGGTAAGGAGAAGAAAATCGAGAGATTGGAGTTGGTGCATACAGATGTATGGGGGCCTTCTTCGGCAAAGTCTCTTGGAGGTAATTATTATTTTGTCACTTTCATAGATGGTGCAAGTAGGAAAATATGGGTATTCGCACTTAAGCAGAAATCCGATGTCTTCAAGATCTTCAAGGTATGGAAAGCTCTTGTTGAGAATGAAACAGGTTTGAAAATGAAATGTCTGTTGTCAGACAATGGTGGGGACTTTGCAATAGAGAGTTCGTTGACTATTTCTCTACCCATGGGATCAGAGTAAAGACTGTACCGAGAACACCGCAGCAAAATGGCGTGGCTGAGAGGATGAATAGAACCATTTTGGAGCGAGCTCGGAGTATGAGACTACATGCAGGTTTGTCTTTGCAACTTTGGGAAGCCGCTATAGATACAGCAGTCTATCTGATCAACAGGAGTCCAGCCAGTGCTTTAGATGGAGGAATTCCAGATGAGGTGTGGTCTGGTAAGACTGTGAATTATTCATTCTTAAAAGTATTCGGTTGTATAGAATATGCACATGTGGATCATGAGATGAGAAAGAAGTTTGATTCTAAATCTCAGAAGTGTGCATTCATTGGATACGGTGGCGACGAATATGGTTATCGCTTGTGGGATTATGAGCATAATAAGGTGATTCGTAGCAGAGATGTTGTATTCAATGAGAGCTATATGTATAAAGACCGAATGAAAAGTAAGAGTGAGAAAGCAGTGGAGAAAGAGCACTTGGAGTTGGATGAGCCACAGGATGGGATGGATCCCATGGATAAAAAAAAAAAGCCGAAAAAAAAAGAGGGGCGGCTAAAACAAAATAGAGAGAAAAAGGTGTTGTTGCTCTTTGCTTCGGCAGGTGACAATTTCTTGTTCAATTATTTTGTGGGTGAAATCAAAAGAACATTGTTGTTGTGGCTGCTGTTCTTGGATTCGGCTGAAGGTTTTGGCCAAAAGGGAAAAACAATTGGGCAGTTGCTTCTGTTGTTTTTTTGGCCGAAGGTAAATATTTGGCCAGAGGTGTTTTAGCGGCTTCTCTTGGATTTTCGACGGTCGAAGCAAAGAGGAAAATTACTGCAATAAGATATTAGAGTTTGATCTCAAAATCTTGTGTGATTTCTTTGTGATTCCTCTTGTGGTTGAGAACTAGAAAGTTGTAATTCTCTTTTGATATAGTGGAAATTTTTCGATCGTGTCCCCGTGGACGTAGTCATATTGCCGAACCACGTAAAATCTGCGTGTTTTCTGTCTCTGCTATTTTTCTCTTTGGTTAACTATTTGATACCGCTGGTTGTTACATTAGAATTATTCCGCTATTTTTTGCTAACAACATGCACAACCCATACGCATGATGCATGAGATCATATATAATGCACGAACATGACATACTTTATAATATATGACACTTACCGCTTCATACCTAACATGAGTAACCACAAATATGGTATGTATTTATATAGGACATGGTGACATAATATGGAACTGTGTACATAGTTTATAATAAACATGTACATGGTCCAGATTGACACCATAATTCATTCTTGATTTCTATGTATTGACAAGTGCATGTTCAAAATATGAATATGTTATGATATCCTGATAAACCATGTATATTATATATTTTAACATAGGAAATGGTGAAGGTATATCAGATGAATAAGAGTCATATTATATGAAAATTTAGTTGTGTTTCTAATTTGGTGCTAAGAGCTTATACTGCAACAACACTACTTAGAACAGAGCCACACTTCCATAGTTAAGCTTCCCTAATGTTTAAGTCTTTTATTTCTTTACGGTACAGGATTTACTTGAAGCAATTAGCAGTACGTCATAGTTCAGCATTATGGATTTTGACTAAGTCCTGAAAATATATGAGCATTTGTATGATATTAGAAATAGCATACTTTCCCATCCGTCACCTTAGTTTCATATATCTAACTTGGGACGTGACTGAGACATGACTATTTACTTTTATTTTTTTTCAATGTACATGACATACATATTCATACTTATCTTTTTATTCATTATTCATGTGAATACGACAACAATGATATAACTAGGGGTGAGCATCGGTCGGTCGGTTTCGTTTTGGCATGAAAAATCACCACCGAAAACCGAACCGAAGTTTCAAAAGCGAAACCGAACCGACCGAATTTGAGGCTTAACCGAAAACCGAACCGAAACTTCGGTTTCGGTCGGTTTTCAGTCGGTTTCGGTTTTCGTGGGCTTCGGGCCAAAAGCAAAATTAATTTAACAAAAATCATTTCGGCCCAGTTAAAAAAACCAAAAAAAAAAAAAAGTTTGGCCCAGTTAAAAAAAACCAAAAAAAATACAGTTAGGCCCAGTTTTAAAAAAACAAACCCTGTAACACCTGGAGCAAAATAATAGAAATAATTTAACAATTATAAACATCAAACAAAATAACTTAAGAGCAACAAACAAAATAACATAATAAAACAAAAACAATATAGCAATAAACAAAATAACATAATAAAACTAAAATAATATAGCAACTAAGTGACTAACTAGCAAGTTACAAGTTCCAAATTACAAACAAGTAGTATCAAACAACTTACAAATAACTTACAAATTACAAACAGAAATAAACATCAATTTAAATAACATAACATGATCACAAAATTAACGTATATTGTAAATCAACTTAATTAACATCAAGTTACAACTCCAAAGTCCAGAGTCCCATGATCCCTAATCTGCTTAACATGAAAAAAATAAATTAGTTAGTAAATCAACAATAACATAAGAGTACAAGTTATAACTTATAAATACCACAATGCAGGGAGCCAAAGCTCTGTGTGCACTCTGTGCACAAAGAGCTCAGGAGCTCTGCAGAGAGCTACTTAGGCTCTCTGCAGAGAGCACCTGAGCTCTGTGTGCACTCTGTGCACACAGAGCTCAGTAGCTCTCTGCAGGGAGCCTCTGGAGCTCTGTGTGCACTCTGTGCACACAGAGCTGAGGAGCTCTCTGCAGAGAGCCTAAGAAGCTCTGTGTGCACTGTGCACAGAGTGCACACAGAGCTCAGGTGCTCTGCAGAGAGCCTGAGCTAGTGAGCAATGTGTGAATGCATTATAAAAAAAATAAAGATACACACCTTCGACACATACACAGGTGAAAGGGCATCATAGCTTGGTGATAACCGAATCCTGAGACCTATCATCCAATTCTAGAAGGAAATAAAGCTAATTAGAATTAGAAATCATGAATATAATAAATGATATGAAATATGAATAGACTATTACCTTGATCAAACTTCTCAACGTCACACAGATCTTCTTCAATACTGACCATTGGGACTCTCAATTGTCCTCGAAGCCAATCCTGAAAACAAATGAGACACTGGACGGATTTGATCGAGAGTGAGCTCCGAAATGGATCTAGAACTCTCCCACCCGTGCTGAACGCCGATTCCGAAGCAACTGTGGATATTGGAATCGCCAACACATCTCTAGCCATTCTTGATAATATTGGAAATCTTCCACTATTAACCTTCCAAAAATCTAGAATAGGAAAAGTTGCCATGTCCTCGCCGATAATTGGCACTTCCTTGGCCTCATTCAAATACTTATCTAATTCACTTTGTATTGTTGTCACATATATTGAAGAACTCTGTACATAGAACTTATCCAACATGCGATAATTCTTTACTGCACTACTATCCCGAGATGTTGAAGATTGTGACGGTCTTACTTGTTATATATCATCTCTAATGTTATTTTCCTTATCATGTATAGTTTTGTACTCATTGAATAAAGCTCTGAGAGTTCTCTCCAATTTTGATGGCATTGCACGGCCGTTCTCACCTTGAGATCTGAACATCTCTCCTATCACGTACTGTGCAAAGTCTAGCTTGAATCGAGGATCAAGAATCAATGGTATAAACATCAACAAGTTCACCTTCTCACAATTTCTACAATACTTATCATACTTATCCTTCATCCTGAGAGCCATCTCACAAGCAATGACATCATCACCTATCATAGCCTCGTGTAACTCACCTTCAACATTTGTGAACTGATAAAGAAAAACATTAGATGTCACATATAAAGTTCCTGACACCCTCAAAGTCAAGTCATAAAAAACTTGTAAGAACTGGCATAATCGACCAATACAATCCCAATCATCTTCATCTGGCATGCCCTTCCCATCATCACCCCTAACTTCTTGTCTGAATAAAGAGTCCTCTAGCTCAAACTGGTAAAAAGCAGATTGGCATTTTTTAGCTGCATGTAGCATCAAGTATGTTGAGTTCCACCGTGTCTGTACATCCAAACACATTCCTGTCTCAACTGCTATTTTCTCTTTCTGAACACAGCTCTTCCATTTTGCTCACCATGAAGGTGATGACTGCACATACTTTATAGCACTTCAAACCCTTGAAATGAGTTCAATATTTGCACGTAGACCATCCTGCACAACAAGATTCATAATGTGTGCAACACACCGTACGTGAAGAAATTCACCCCCTAAGAATGTACCATGCTTACCATTCCAATTTACAATTTTCCTCTTCAAATATTGAATCATTTTGTCATTGGAGCTAGCATTATCAACAGTAATTGTCAACACTCGCTCATATCCCCACTCATGTAAACACGCCTCTAGAGTGGTTCCAAGAACTTCACCTCGGTGGCTTGTAATAGGACAAAAATTGAGAATTCTCTTCTGAAGATTCCAGTCATTTGCAATCCAATGCACAGTAATACACATGTAATTAATCTCTTGAAAAGAAGTCCATGTGTCAGTGGTGATGCAAACATAGTGGGATGTCTCTGATAGATATTTTTTCAATGCAATTTTCTCGTCTATGTACAGTTGATAGATGTCTCATCTTATCGTCCACCTAGATGGGATCGTGAATCTGGGACATGCAATGGCCATAAAAAGCCTAAAGCCAATACCTTCCACAAACTTGAAGGGCAATTCATCTAAGATTATCATTTTAGATAATGCCACTCTGATGGCCTTCTCATCATATTTCCAGGTAGTCACAGTTCCTACCCTGCTATCGTCTCTACTTGGTTGGAGACTTAACTGTGCTTGGCGTGTTTCCTTATTGTGGGGATTTTCTTTACAGTTGTTAGCATGATTTATAAGGGACGACGTGCCATTTTTTTTTTGTATTGCAGCTATAGACTTTTCTACAATACTTGCACCGACATTCGTCCTCATCAAGAGGCTCATCTCCTTCTTTTCGCATATCATCAGTTTCTTGATCCCACTTAACAAAATGATCCCACACATCAGACCTGGAAGATATTCCCTTCCTTTTTTTGGTTCCAGATGCTCCAGTTCCAACAGGATTGCTAGTAGTTGTTTGTGTAAGAGTTGGATCTGTTGGTGGAGCATCACTTGTTTGATTTGTAGCAGCTTCATGTGGGTTTGTCTGACCAACATGACTTTCAACCATCTAAATAATAATAAAAGAAATTTTATTCCAATGTCACAGTGTGAATTCCTTAGTCTTAATGGACAGTATCAGTGTCACAGTGTGCAATATTTTTCCAGCCCACTATTTATATCCATATGAGGTTAGAAAATCTTAAAAGAATGCTAATTTGAACAAAGAAGAGCATATAAAGATGGTAATTTCTAAAGAAGAGCATATAAAGAAGAGCGGAGGGGAGAGTTTACTTGGGTCTTGTAACTTGTAAATGCAATATTTAAAAAACGTGCATGACTAAATGCAAGATTTTCTGTTCTAATGCTAGTCACAATTTTCTATTCTAATCATTCAAACATTCCTCTGGGAAGTCTAACGACATTAAAAAGGTAGAATAAGAAAAAGAAAATTTATCTAGTGTCTAAAAAGCTGTCCTTGAACTGGGTTAAATGGTGAAGCATTCAAAGTGGAATTTGCTAATCCATTTATACAGTCATATGTACACTTATATTAGTTGTATATATGGAAATGTATTTGAATGTTCACACCTATTCGTATATTTGGTGAACTATAACAATACCTATATCTTAGGAAAAAATAGATGTGGATATTTATATTAATAAACAAATTGTCTATTTACATTGGTATCATTGTTGATGGTGTATTTGAGTTGCAAAGTACGGTTTAACTTGGGTGTGCTCAGGTGTATGACAGTATGAGACATTAACTTCATAAGTTCAAGCTTGTTGGTTTTTTCAAAACCCTCGAAGCTTGTATGAGAGCGAGAGATTCGTACCTTCGGAATCGGAGCTGCAGAGAGCCTGAGGCGGAAGCGAAGGTGGAGCCGGAGGATTCTGGCGACGGAGAGAGTGGAGATCGCCAATCGAGCTCCGAGGGATTCAGGCGAGGGACAGAGGGGCGAGGGCTAGGGCTAGGGATTTGGGATTTGGGTTCTCTCAGGCGACGCCGCGACGGAGAGAGTGGCGATCGCCGATCGGGCTCCGGAGATTCGGGCGAGGGGCAGTCGGGCAGAGCCGCAGATGGCCGGCGATGGCTAGGGCTTGGGAATTGGGATTTGGAATTTGGGATTTGGGCTAGGGCAGTCTCGGGATCAACTGAACATTTAGAGAGGGAGGGATCGATCGCGGATTAGGATTTAGGGGATAGTTATTTGGGTATTGGGTTAATGGGTTAACGGGTATTTTGGGATGGGAGTTCGGTTATTTTGGTCGGTTTCGGTTGGCGATTTCGCCACCGAAACCCGAACCGATAACCGTTTGAAACTTCGGTTTAGAAAACTGACCCGATCCGAAAACCGAAGTGACCAACCCGATCGGTTCGGGTCGGGTCGGTTTGTCGGGTTTGTCGGTTTTTTCGGTAAAATGCTCACCCCTAGATATAACATGTCCATATACACCGTAACTCCAGTACTATGATAGTGCATATATCTTTCTCTTTTATGTGTTACTTATTTATTTAAGTTCTTGGATTCCAAATCCAGATTATGAGAATGAGGAAGGACGACCAGTCTCAACTAATGACCCATATTTTCTCGACTAGGCAAAATGGTAGTAAGGGGTAGGATTACTGGGATGTCTTATATAGCTTTTGTACCTTGTTTTATTCTGGTCACCATTTTTTTCTTCTGATTATTTTGTTGTACACAATCTGAAGAGTACGCCATCTTATGTAGTCAACTTTTTTGTTATATAAGAAAATTTTTAATTTCAAACAAATTATTTATTCATCTGAATATGGAATTAATTACGGTTGTTACAAGGTCTTATGCCTATAAGAATATTTTGTTATATTTGTGTAAAGCCCTCTATTTTCAAACGTAACTTAACCACATTCGGGATAGGCTATGACCAAACTCTGCTATTACAATTTTTCGGATATCACGAGAAATTACTACTACCATTTTTTCGGGTATAATGGAGAAGCATTCAGAATATTAATTCCACGTAATCTTGATGTTCCAAATACCATAATAAAATAGTGATTGATTTAAATAAATAATTTAAGGACAGCACATTAATGAAAGAATATAGTATTGTTGTTTGTATGCATGTTCATATTGATCTATCTTTGATATTTCCTAATTTTTATATTATTATTTTATTAGCTGCATTACTTACGATTACATATCTAAACTTTGAAGTTGATTCGCCAGAATTTGAGCAAGATTTGATTTATTTCCAAGAGCAAGTAGAATTGTAGGAGTGACACACCACTGAATTATCTTAATTTAGTTGTTGGAGTTTATTTTTAGTAGTTTTATATGTAATAAACATTTGAAACCATATTTTACTATTTTTGGATAAGACTAGTTACCTTATTTTGTTCTGATATATGGACTTTTTATTTGAATAAAATTAGTTTATTTGAAATTTTATATATTATTTGTTTTTGCTGTGATTGACGGCAATGAATGCTAAGACTTGTCATGTTATCATATATTGACGAACGGCTCAGCTATCCATATACTTTTACATTACAGTAAATATTGACAATCTTGAACAACTGAAGGTTTACGAGAGTGCAAAGCTATTTTGTGCACTGGAATCGAGAAAGTTCCATGAAGTTTATAATTGCATAACCCAGAAACAAAATAGCGACTTCAGTACGAATCGACTCGACGGATATATGAGTTGTAGGGTTCACAGAAGAGTTCAGTTATCTCTCAAAAGAAATTAGAATGGCCACCCAGGGGTAGAGATTATTCTGAACGTGGTTGCAAGTTGTAATTTGTTCATCGTCGGCACTGAGAGAGTTTCTAAAGGAGCACACTTTTTTTTCCTAGTGAGTCCACTTTATAACTGTCTGGACTTCTAAATTTACATTATAAAGTGGACTTACCAGGAAGAGTGGTGTGCTCCTTTGGAGACTCCCGGCACTGATACTATCATATCAACCTGGCTGGTGAGGGATTCTAGATGCTTAATAGTCTCATGCTGCTTCTGTTGGAGACTCCCGGCACTGATACTATCATATCAACTTGGCTGGTGAGGGATTCTAGATGCTTAATAGTCTCATGCTGCTTCTGCTTCTGTTTGTGCTGCTTTTTTTTTTTTTTTTTTTTTTAATTCACTGGACTCACTGGGAAGGAGAGTGGTGTGCTCTTTTGGAGACTCCCGGCACTGATACTATCATATCAACCTGGCTGGTGAGGGATTCTAGATGCTTAATAGTCTCGTGCTGCTTCTGCTTCTGTTTGTGCTGCCTTCTTTTTTTTTTTTTTTTTTTTTTTTTTTTTAATCACTGGGCTCGCTGGGAAGGAGAGTGGTGTGCTCCTTTGGAGACTCCCGGCACTGATACTATCATATCAACCTGGCTGGTGAGGGATTCTAAATGCTTAATAGTCTCATGCTGCTTCTGTTGGAGACTCCCGGCACTGATACTATCATATCAACTTGGCTGGTGAGGGATTCTAGATGCTTAATAGTCTCATGCTGCTTTTGCTTCTGTTTGTGCTGCTTTTTTTTTTTTTTTTTTTTTTTATTCACTGGGCTCGCTGGGAAGGAGAGTGGTGTGCTCCTTTGGAGACTCCCGGCACTGATACTATCATATCAACCTGGCTGGTGAGGGATTCTAGATGCTTAATAGTCTCATGCTGCTTCTGTTGGAGACTCCCGGCACTGATACTATCATATCAACTTGGCTAGTGAGGGATTCTAGATGCTTAATAGTCTCATGCTGCTTCTGCTTCTGTTTGTGTTGCTTTTTTTTTTTTTTTTTTTTTTTTAATTCACTGGACTCACTGGGAAGGAGAGTGGTGTGCTCCTTTGGAGACTCCTGGCACTGATACTATCATATCAACCTGGCTGGTCAGGGATTCTAGATGCTTAATAGTCTCATGCTGCTTCTGCTTCTGTTTGTGCTTTCCCTTTTTTTTTTTGTTTGTTTTATTTTCTCTACCTAACGTTTCAATGCATCTCTGACACTTAGAAAATGACAAAGGAATTATTTCTAACGTCCAAGAAACCCTCGTTGTCATGGGGTCCACTGCATGTACTTTGTGAATATCACAGAATCTCATCTTTCATATTGAATATATATTGTTACTTACGCACATGATTATTAGTTGGTTGGTTAGCCTAATAAGAGTCACATTTATTTTTCTTCGGCCAAATTAATTATTTCCCTGCACTGTGATCTAATAGTCTATATATTAAAACTAAAACAGGCTAATTATCTATTTGAATTTTTACGACTGCAAGTGCTTTCGCCACAGGGCTGTTAGAATTTGTTCCTAGACAAAAGTAGTAGAATTTGTTATTCACAGAACATTCATTGTCTTCAATTGGTGGTAGTTTCACCAGAAATTACTACAGAATAAGGTTTTTCAGAACAAATATGATAAAATATAGGGTTTTTTCTCTCTTAGGCTCTATTTGAATAATCACTAATATCATGGTTTTTTACGATATCTCAAATCCTAAATCTAAATGAAATTGTTTGGCAAGTAAATCTCATATTTGAAATATCATCATTTTACTAGTAGAATTTCTATTTGGGTATAGAATTTAATAAAACCATTTTTCCACTCCCTATAGAATTTCTCTTTCTTTCTTTCTTTCTTTCTTTTTTTTAATGTTGTCTTATATCTTGAAAGATTTTTCATGTTTATCTTATCTTACAAAATATTTGAAATTGCTTGCTCCCAGACAAGTAAAACAATATAATATTCATTTTTACAGTTTATCTTGATAGTAAAAAATTTTCCAAATGAAGTTTATTAGAATTCAGCTGATTTTGTTGTTATCCATTTCCATCAAAAATAGAAAATTTATTTCCCACGAATCCATGGAATTCAAATCCAATCCAATTCTTACTTACTTTTCTCCAAACTTGAATTTCAGGTCGGGAGATTCTAAACGAGTACATCACTTGAGTTACTGGGCACCATCTCTCTTTTCAAAATAGTGAGTTTTACTTAGTGAGCACCACCTTCTTCCAATCTTAGCACTCTCTGCTCGCTCGCACTCTCCCCCCACTCGGTCCAACAGTCGCCCTCTCCCCTCAGTCGCCCCCTCTCCCGCTCAGTCCAACGGTCGCTCCTCCCCTCGCTCGCCGCACCCATCAGGTCAATCATCCCCCCACCCTAGGGTCAGTCCTTCACTTAAATTGACCGTCTATAAGCCGCTAGCTCTATGCCTCCCTTCACCAAGTGCAACCTCCACTCCTCTCCGCCATCATCCCCAACACCCTCCTCATAACAATGTATATTAAGTGCGGAGACCTTGCTAACGCACTTAACATGTTCGATGAAAATGTCCGAATGAGAGCAGGTCTCCTGAACTCCGTCAACGCCATATTCTAAGTGTTTGATAAAATATCCAAATAAGCCCAAGAAGAGAAATTTTGTCAAAAAAAAAATTACAAACTTATAATTCTTTACAAATTAGAGTGTGGTGCTCACTAAGTCTAATTGTGTGCTCATTAGAATTTTGCTTTCAGGTATGAGAAATTCTATTCATGCACGCCTCTTTACTCTTGATGCACACCTTTAAAAATTACAATTTTACTATTTTATTTTTTTTACTAAATTATCCTTTCACAATCCAAATATCTAAAACTTCTAAAAAGTTAAAAACTATCATCGTCTTTTACTTTCCTCTCTCAAAAAACAATAAAAACACTTTATTTTGTTTTTTAAATCATCAAAATAAACGCATCTCTCATAAGTTCATCCATATTTAAACTCTCTATAGTTTTTGCATTTGTTTCCTCAAAAAATTAAGAAGAATCATAAAGTTTTTGGATTTACTATGAAAAAAAAGAGAGGGGGATAGGAAGGGTTAGATTGGGGAAAAAAAAAAAGGGCCTAGAGAGTAAATCTAGAGGGTAATTATAGGATGAGTCAAAATTAGAAACAGGTGTAAAGAGTATTGTGGGCGTCTTGAGGAAATTGGTGTTCGTAAATAGAATTTCTCTTTAGGTATGGTTGATATGGGGGTGACTGTAATTACCAATTCACCCTTCCCTCCAAAAGAAAATTCTCCTAGGCTCTTTTGGTTTGCATGAAAATGAAGGAAAAGAAAAGAAAATAAGAGATAAAGTTAGATTCCATTATTTGGGTTGGAAGAAAAATTTAGAGGAAAAAAAATGAAAATAAGTTATAAACTTTTGCCTCTATTTTTCTCTCTTTTAAAGAATTTTTTTCACTTTTTTTATTTTTATTTTTTTCATTGGGAAGTGGATAGAATTTGGAGAAAAAAATTTCTTAATCTTTTACTTCTATTTTTAATTTTTTTTTTCTTCTTATATTTTTGTTTTTGATTTGTTTCTAAATCAAAACAACAAAAAGAATTTCTTTTCTTTTCTTTCATTTTATTTTAAATCAAACATAGCCTCACTTGTATTGTATGCGTTTTAATATGACCCTAGCAGTGAGCTTTTATTCTTCCTTCTTCTAATTACAGTCATCCCATATCAAGTACCCTTGGAAACTTCAACATCCCTTCAAACCCTAGACTTAGATTCATCTTAGATGATAGAAACCAAGGTGAGTCTAACCCTCTAAACAAACATGTTAATAATGTCTATTATATTATTCCTACATTTACTTTACGGATACATTTTTATATTAAAGTTGTAGAGGGTATGTTTCTTGCTAAAAATATAAATAAAAGTTTAGATCTTGCATGATATATAAACCAAAATGATATTTTTATTATTTAGAGATCGTTTAAATTACTTACTGTATTCATGTTAAAGAATATATTTTTATATTCTTCATTTTCTAGTTTATGCGATTTATGTTATTTATGAGTTTCAAAAGATAAAATCCAATTTTATTGAAAAGTTTGTGATAAATGGTTTATTGTTCAAAAAGATAAAATCCTCATTTAAACCTCTATAATCCATATCTTTTCGTATCACCTCCATCTATGTTTTTTTCGGTCTTCCCTTCGTTCTTTTAACTTTGTCATACATTGATAAACTCCTCTCGTCAAACTGATGCATTTATAGGCCTACGTTGCACATGACCAAACCATCATAAGCGATTTTCTCGCATCTTCTCATCGATGGGAGCTACACATATCTTAACACGAATATCTTCATTTCTCACTTTATCTCTCCTAGTGTTGCCGCATATCCAGTGGAGCATGCGCATCTATACTATACTTATCTTTTGTGAATGACATTTCTTTATAGTCCAACATTCCGTGTCATATAATAAAACTGGTTTAATAGCAGTTTTATAAAAATTTTCTTTCAATCTTAACGGAATGATTGAATATCTATTCAATAACGTTCGAATATTTGAATATATTCGATTATATGGAAAACAATTAGCACTACTCATATTGGAACACTACATCTTTACATGCAGCCGTGACTACGAATAATCATATTTGCTAAACTAGAAATATAAAACTGAATACGAATCGAATTATTTGTATTTATTTACTTCCAAAGGATGTGAGAGTCAAAGTAATAGTTCATGATTTATTCTACTCAAGTTTAAATCAAAAATAAAAAAATTTATTTTATCTGCAATGCAAGAGTGGGCCCAGCAGGAGTAATCCCTTTGACAAGGGAATATCAACATTACCATGGACAACTGATTATTAACTGCCAAAACCTGTCATTCTACCTCGCAAGAGTGGGCCCCACTCTGCAGCCCATGCGTTTTGGCTTAAGATTAAAAATAATCTGCGATTAATTAAAGTTAATTTAAATATCTTATCA